>JANHFT010007990.1:294368-306613 GCA_032467955.1 Pseudoxenodon macrops | reverse complement strand
AAAGCCTGCAAAGATCGTTTCACTCTTCACTCACCTCGTTAGGTCTGAAAAAAAGCTTTGAAAAAGCTACATTCTGAATATAAGACACACCCAAATTATAAGCCCCAATTAGGGGGAGAAAAAGTGCATCTTATACTCCGAAAAATGTGGTAAATGATTTTAAAGCCTATTTTTGTATTTCACTGTTTTTCATGCAAAGTGATGGGAAATTGTGTGCAAGTATTTGTCATCACAACATTGGGTGCTGAGGTGCTAGGTTGTCTACTCCAAAAGTGTAGAATCTCTATTGCTTGTGCTGATTTCTTAGTTTATAATTTCTAAAGTTTTGAAAAATATCTCAGGAAGGCATGATTCAGCTGAAATTCAGTATGCTTCTCTGTCAAAGAGACTCGATTTATTAAAGATGTGTGCAACTCTCTCAATGAAATTAATGGGGCTTAAAATTGCTTTGGGTGAATTGCACTTTGTGGATTTAATAATTGTTGTGAGCTGCCTCGAGGCTGGGACTGGTACATGAGAAAAGAAAACAGTCAAGGGAATGCAAACAAAAGTTAATAGGAAAAGGTGGAGATTTTGTTGAATTTCCATTTAGGAAGAACTGAATCAAAACTCATAGATATCATTGAAAATAAGACAAAAGGAGCTTAAGGGCCATAGTTTGCTTTCTGAATCAACCAGTTGAGAAGTAGTCTTCCTTTTCATTTCTTCTTCTTGCAACATATTAAAGAATACATCAAAAGTGTTGAAGGATTATTTATTTCATGAGTTTCATTGCGCATGAAACCTTGCTCTAGCATAAAAAAATGCGTATTCCTTTTACACCATCTAAAAATGTATTAAAAAAACTAATTGTTTGAGGGTTGCAGCCAAAGTGTCTTTAATTCTTCTAACAGCTATGAGGAATTTTCAAACAAATAAGGAGAGCTGTCAAAAATGGGATCGCTTCCAATTTTACTGCACTTTAATGGTTTGAATGAAAACATAAGTACCTGTCTGAATGAGTGGATTTTCTTTAGTCACTGAAGACTGAGAGTTATTTTCTGATCATTCAAAGGTAATTGGCCATCAGATTAAACTTTCATGGGAACTTTATCGACCAATTCAGGTTGTTTAAAAAAAATGTGATATTTTTGATGAGATTGCTTAACTCTTTTACCAAAGTACACCCGTGACATTCATTTCTCTAGGCCAATTATTGTGAGTATGATTTCACATGATTTCCAACACTGATTTCATATGTGATGCTTTTAACTAACCAATTGCCTCTAGCGATGTCAATGTCAGTCAGGAGAAATTGAGAGAAAAGAACTAAGGACTACATTCAGACTGCAGCTGTAACTCAATGTTACAATATACTGTATGTTTTCCATGTAGCAGTCCCTGCTTGTAAATTAAATTCAACGTATCTATAGTAAAAGAAATCCAGGGGCTGTGGTAGCTCAGTGGCTAAGATGCTGAGCTTATCGATCAGAAAGATCAGCAGTTCAGCAGTTTGAATCTCTAGTGCCGTATAACGGAGTGAGCTCCCATTACTTGTCCCAGCTTCTGCCAACCTAGCAGTTTGAAAGCATGTAAAAATGCAAGTAGAAAAAATAGGGACCACCTTTGGTGCAAAGGTAACAGCGTTCCCTGTGCCTTCGCCATTTAGTCATGCCAGCCACATGACCATGGAGACGTCTTCAGATAGCGCTAGTTCTTCGGCTTAGAAATGGAGATGAGCACTGCCCCCTAGAGTCAGGAACAACTAGCACATATGTGCAAGGAGAACCTTTACTTTTACCTTATAGTAAAAAGACACGAGGGAGGTTAGGGATATCTCAGTGGTTTTTATTTTACTTTTTAAACTTTCTTTTATAATATTTTACTTTTCTGTAGATTAAAAAAAGGAAAACTAAGTGAATTTTGGAATGAATTAGAGCTTTGCCTTGTGACAGCCAACAAACCAAACCAAGAGATCATCAAAAGTTCTCACCTTAGGCACAAAGGGCTAGGCTCAAAAGATCCTACTTCAGACACATTATGCAAAGACCTAGCTCTCTAGATAAGGCTCTAATGCTGGGAAAGTGTCAGCCCTTTAAGGTAGACTACAAAGAGAAGACAACAGCCAGCAGTAAGGTGAATGGACTCAATAATAATAGTGATGGGAGACCTGAAAGACCAGATTAAGGACAGATCATCATGGAGAAAGTCTCTCTACCATATGTGATTCCACAAAGGTCAGTACCATCTTGCTGGCACATAATCTACCAATCAAATCTTCACCTAGCTTTTCCTACCCTTGCATGTAGGCAGCTTTGTCTCATTCATTTGGGAAATTAAATAAGTTTTCCATAAAAAGGCAATGACAAATCACTTTCAAACACTGTCCCAAAAATAAACCCGCAAAAAAAAAACCTGCATTCCAATATGGAACAGGAAGCTGAGTTCAATTTCAGCACATCTTTATTTTTGTTTATAATTCATTAGATGTTACACAATCAGTTTATTTTCTTACTCCCTGAGCATTCTGCATTTCAGGATTGAGGAAACTGTAAATTGCGTGCAATGCCTTTCCCATTTCTGCAGCACTTCTGCTTCCTGCTAATCCAACTTCAGTGAGTAGTGACCATTGGCCAAATGATGGTGGAGTGAATTTCCACTACATTTGATTAAGAGAAGCCTCACGTGTGCATAAAACATCTATAAAAATTGTCTGGGTGTGAGAAAGTCCTCCTTGCCTCCTTCCAGCAATTTACTGTCCAGTTTGATCCTTGCCCATAAAAACACCCACAAACCAATAAACAAGTTTATTTCCTGGTGCCAAACATTTGACTTAATGGTAGCTGTTGAATTATAACCATTTACATCTGCACAGACTCTACTCTTAGATAACTGAGACATAATGGAGAAATAAAAATGCAGTTGACATCTATCACAGTCATAACTTGTCATCTGCTTGATAATTCTGTGAGAAAGGTACTATATCTAATTGCTATCTTTCTTAAGAAATTTGCTTCCCAATTCCCACGTGGAGATGAGGATGTGAGCATCATTAACAGTACTATTTTGATGCCCATAGTATTGGTATAATACTGTCATCTGTTTCTGGAAGCAAGTTTTTATTTTAAAAAAGGATTCCTTTCTGCTGAGTTCTACACTGCTTGCAGAAAAATATTGGAAAAGTTAAAAGTAGAAGCAAAGCAGACTTTGAAGTGGTTTAAAAAGTTATGTAAAAATTGTGAACACTCACCGTGTGTTAGTTATTTACAATACATACATATTTACATGCATTGCCAAACATGCCAGCAAGAGAACAGAGATTGCTGTTTTATGCAATTGTATTAGATGTCATGTAGCTATGAATTTGTGTATCCTGTTACATGATTTCTTGAAGTGTATATGCAAATGCATAATCTAAAATGCTGGCAGTCAACAGTCTGGGATCTCGGCTGGCTGCTTATGCATTGACATGAATCGCATCCTAAACTTTCAACATTCTATGCAAAATTATTTTGTATCAGAGATTATTATTGAGATCTGACATCTCAGATTATTATCGTTGTCCATTTATATCCCACCATTTTTTTCCAGACAGCTGAAGCTGTCCACTGATCCTTTTTACATTAGCAAAAACTTTATTTAATAGGCTGAACTATTAAAACGTTACAGACAAAAGCCATGGAGTGAGCATCAGAGAAGATCAGGGAATGGTGGGCTTGTCAAAGAAATGACTGTCATAAAAATGTGATTTATCTGTTTTAGGAAAAGCAATATTCTGTACTAATCAAAGGATGCAGCAATATTTGTTACTATTGCTGAGATGCTGTGATATTTTGCAGTGATATCTTGCATTTTTCATATTATAATATTGATAGACTGGTGACTATTGATAAGCATAAAATATAAGATAGGTTTTTCATTTCTCTCTCTTTTTAGTTTGTTTTTAATTTGTACTTTTAGTTTTTTTTCTTTTTATCCTTAAAATTAATGATTATTCCATTTTTAAAAATATATAAATATATACTTTAAAAAGGAATGATAGATTTGGCACTACATTCATTGGCACAACATTTGTTGGTTTCCTTGTACTATAGGAAAATAGCAAGGGATAAATTACAAATATTGTGACTCTCATAGGGCTATGAGTAAGATTGGAATAGAGCTGCATTTGAAAGTTAGTCTGCTCTCATCTGGTTCCAGTATAGTTGAATTATCAAGAGAAGTGGTGGACAATTTGCATGGTGGCAATGGAGGAACCTAGAATCTATCAAGTGCCATGCATCAGCTATTAAATTGATCTCTTGAGTGGGCTGTACTAAGAAACAAGATTCTTGGGGTTTCTAAGTAGCAACAGATCTAAGAAGAGCTGCTACTGAAATTGGAAGAAATAAAAAGATAACGTGGCTAGAATAACTATCAAAGCCAGTTGTAATGACATATCCCAAGTCTTTTTAATGAAAGCTTAGTAATTCTATTAGTAGGATTAGTAGAATCCAATCTGATGATAGGAAAGGAATCGCCCGTCCCAAACAAACATGATTTTTGTTGGAAGAAAGTAAACACATGCCTGTATATATATTATGAGGGAAGACATGTTAAATCGCGCGAGTTGGGAAGACACGAGGCATTCTGACAGTCAGCTACCTTTAATGAATTCAGGTGGAAGCAATATCCGGACTGCCGGCAGGCTGCAGGGAATCCGCTTTTATGGGATTCCCCTGATCGCCTGCCGGCACTGACAGAGATTTACTTTTCCCGCTGCTAGCTTAGCCAACCAGCGGCGGTTCATGCAAATGAGCAATTGGGAGGACACAACAGGACATGAGTCTTATTATGACCAGGGTGGGAGGAAAAACAGCACTGCTGAGTTGCTTTTTAATCCATTCAGAACACAAGGTCTTAGTTAATGGAATCTATCCAATATTGTAGAAGGTAAAGCACTGAAAACAAAAGACTACAATGTGCTTGGCAAACAAGACTGAATAAATCATTTACGATTATAAAGGGTTTTCCAGTTGGAAACGACCACTGGTAATTGGCTAGAGATTGTGTATCTGTTGTGTCATTTTGAAAATTCATTCATTTAGCTGTAAATGTCTCTAAAAGTAGGGGCGGTGGAGAAAAGAAAGAGAGGCCCCGATGGCATAAGTCAGTTAAAAATGATATTTATATGACCTTACAAAAAGGGACTCTGTTCTGACCCAGCTCCCCAAACACGACAAACGCTCTGATGTAAACTCAAAAGATTCCTTTATTAGGAATGCCGGCAGTTCCGGCAAAAGGTTTTTCTCACAGGGTAACAAGTCTGTCTGGCCGCAAGATGAATAGTTGTGTGCCAGGCCTATTCATCTCCACCCTCAGCCTTTTATCCCCAGAGTTAGAGTGGTGCCTTGTTAGCACTGGTGGCTCTTCGTTCCCCAGAAGGTTTTCCACTGCTTTCCCCTTCTCTGCCTTTTGTGTAGTTGTGCATCAGGCACTGGACCCAGCTGTTCTTCTTCTTCTTCAACAACCACCTCCAAACCTGGAGGCTGCTGACTCTCCATTTGAGGGCTGATAGAGGGCCCAGGCTCCATCTCTCTCTCTCTCTCTCTCTCTCTCTCTCTCTCTCTCTCTCTCTGTAAGGTCCATTCCCTTTTCCCTCTAGGAACTCCCAGGTTGCCTGCTGCTGACCCAGACTCCCACGCCTCCTCCTCCTCCTTTGATTCAGCTGCTGGAGAGGCTGGTGACTGACAGGCCACAACAGATTCTGGGTTTAAATGTTTAACTTTCCTTCTTGATGAAAAAGCATGAGAGTGAATGTATAGTCCCAATGAACTATTAGGGAACCAAAGTTTAAATCAGTAAGAGAGTCAACAAATACAGGTTCCCAACTCTGAAAGGAATCATTCAGTTTTCATACAAACGAAAGCATGGGACCTAGAGGAGTGTGCATAGAAACTTGTACTGAACAGTATCTACATCCTTTTGCCTACTTTAGCCTACTCTACTTCATTGTAGGCTTATACCTGAGAACCATACAACTGGCAGGGATATCTTTACTCTTCTTAGAATGGGGGAAAAGCCCAGGTTTGCTGCAACAGTGGTGAAACATTTGGTAGGGATGAATCTAATTTAAAAAATGACATCCAGGAATTTAAAAGCTCAAATTCTTTCAATTATCAATTATTCCAAATATTATCCAGATATATTTCTGGTGATTTGATCTTCCAAAGAAGATTTATATTTTGGCATTTGGAGTCATTGATTGCAAGACCTTCTGCTTTACTACAGCCTGCAGACTTCACATAAGACCTACTTTAGATTTTTCTCCTTTTCAGTCGGTTAATTCATTTGAGAATCTCTGAATGGAAAGCCAGAAGCAGAGAAGCTGATCTAATGTGACATCTCATATAATGACTGGCGGATAAATGGGGAGGAGTCCTATAATGTATGATAAAACTCTTTCCATCTAGCAGCTGGCATCCTAGCCTTCAAATATTGTTTCCCCTTGTACAATGCGCAGACAAATTAGCTTCCCAAATAGGGAGGTATTCTTATCTTTTGCAGTCTGAAAAAGGCAAGCAATTTGCTTTGGGAAATGGCTTGTTTTTATAGAGCATTTTCTCTGATAAAGCAAGTCACCGATTTCCTATACCCAGTCAATTGTTCCAGCTGTACATTTTAAAGCCTGTCGGTTATTTTGCCTTAACAGATATACAATCCTGATCAAATCTGGATGCCAAAGACTGTGAGACTTTTTTTAGCCTATTGAAAAGGTGTTACTAGTGGTTGGATGGCTCTGACAGTTAGGGCTTTTGTGGGGTTTAAAGTTGCTAGCAGATGTTCCCAAGGCCAGCTATCTGATAATAATGAAAGTGGCATTGACTGTGCATACTTTGCCCTCCACTCACCGCTGAGGCTGATTCTATTCTATACCTATCTTCATTGCTCCTAACATAGACTTGGCTGAGTGGGCAGCAGCTAGAAGCCAGAGAGAATAATCAAATAGTCCCCATCTGGTCAAAACTCAACTTTAAATGCAACTGCCATATTAAATAATCTGTGTGAAGTCAACACAAAAGAAATATTACTTGATTGTTAGCCACACCCCACTACAGCATTTGAGGTCACCATTGGATTCACCATTGGTCAGGCCATTAATAGTAGAGATAGAAACGCCTGTGCTATGTGGTCATATTGCTGTCCGGTTCCTTGGAATGCCATAGAAGAATATTCTAATGTAGGAGATAATTGCTAAAGTGGGAAAAAGACTCCACCTGTGGGCCAATTCTGGCATTAAAGTCGTCAGCCCTAATTATGTGTCTGTCTGGATGTTCCTAGATAAGTGCACATGGATATTTTTCCAGTTTATCCAAATATTTTTGAGTATCAACTCAGATTGAGTATATTGGCCTATATATGGACAAAGATAAACAATTAAAAACCCTTGACCAGACAAATTTATTATGGATACTAAAACTAACTCCTTGCACCATTCAAGCTGGTTACTTGTGATTCCCAACAGTTGTTGGACATTAATGCGCAAAGGCCCCTCTCAGGCACAAACAACTAGGTACATATATAATGGTTCAAAGTTACTGATTTATTGCTCAAGCCTGCGCACAGGAATCTTCTCAGCCTCTCAAGCACAATCTCTGGGAATTCCCTTTGTGGCTTTGATGGAAGGTGCAATGAACTACAGAGCCAAAGGATGACTTGAGAGGCCCATCCTTTAGATGCTCCTTAAGGATCTGGTTCTTTTCTTATGTGGTTCTGAGGAGATTTTATTGATGTGTTGGTGCAGTTTCTCAACCTCAATGGCTTGTAGATGTATGGACTTCAACTCCCAAAATTCCCCAACCAACATGCTGGCAAGGAATTATGGGAGTTGAAGTCCATACATCTTCAAGTCACTAAGGTTCAGAAACTCTGTATTAGAACCTAGATTATCACCTACTTTGTTTTTATTGTATGAGATGCGTTTTTAAGTTTCATATCTCCCAGAGGTATTGTGAGTTGGGAGGGCTTATAAATTTGATTTATAAATGAATATAAATGGTGCAGAGAAAACCAAATTGTCTTATTGTGTAGCGGTGCGATTTAGATTTGGAGCATATTCTGAAAGTTATAAGCATCCATCTGCAGATATTTTATCATTATCATCAGCATTAGCACAAGAAAACAATGATTGCACTCAAAAACTATGCATAAGCATATCTGGTATTTCTTTTAGAATTCTATAAAATATTTCACATATGTATGATGGGGTGGAGGAGAAAGACTTGTTTTTCTTCTACTTTTATGAACTGTTAGCATTGTACTGCAATTGATTTTTATGCTAAAGGAATATTTCAGCCATATATAGGTGAATAGAATTTCACATTAGACCTTTAAATCAACAATATATTTCTTTGCTTACAAAAAAAAACAACTTTTTTTGACAAGCTAAACCAGGATGTGTTCTTTTTTTTGCAAAACAAAAACCCTATGATCAGAGAAATTCAAATAAAAAATATTAATGAATAAATCAAGTACAGTTCTCTCTAGTGCCTACTTTGGTGGTGTCTCATGCATTCCAAAAGGCAGGGGAGGAGGAGGGGGAAAAAATAAAGAAATTTTGCATAGTATAATTGGAAACAAAGAAATCATTCAGACAGTTTGAAGGGTGGGTAAAGTACATTCCAGAAGAAAGGTTAAGACCCCAGTTGGGTAACGAATGCCTCCACAATAAACACCCAACCCATGTGATCCAACTGGAATTGCCATTGTACTCTTGTGCTAAAGATTGGAAGAACGGACAGAAAAATAAATGGTATAAGTCTTTCCAATCCTATTTGTCATCACAGGTAAGCTTCTCCTTAGTTTTACCCAGTCAACATTTCACAATAGTCTGTGACCTAATTCACTGAGGAATGTGAACTCATAGCAGCCTTTTTATTCAATGCAGAGAGCAGAAACAGAGGCAGAAAATGAAATAGACGTCATGCATTGCTCCACCTTTTTTCATCAATTTTATGCTGATCGGGATTCATTTTTTCATAAGCAAAAATCAAATCAATTTCTACCTAGAGGTGACAGCCAATCAATTTTAAGAGGCTTGGATTTCAAGTTGAATTATGGCACTTGAGGAAACTGAAACTTTGGTTGGAATGCCTAGACAACCAAATGAAATGTCATCAATTTGTGCTTTTAAGAAGAGGGGGGAAAAACCCACCACACCCCAGGCTGCACAGCTTGTCACCATTAAGGCCCAAATGCAGAATGCACCATGCCTGAAAGGTGCTTCAAAGACTAGTCTTTGTTTAGGTTATCTCTAATGCAGAACAGCATGGTTCTCCCAAATGACATCACCTTGATATCACGCAACTCCATTTCTTCAACAAGAATATGAATGTGTGTGTGTGTGTGTACGTAAGTTTTCAGGCAATGAAAATGCTGGAATAAATGGCAATGTCTGAAGTCCAATGTATATGGGAGATGCCAATTGAAGATGTTTGCTAGGATGTATTTCAACTACAAAATTAGATGGCGGTTGAATTTTGCATGTAATCACCAAAGAGCCTTCTCTGATAGAAGCCAATAGGAAGTGTTCCCTTGTCATACTTTAGCTCTGGAATCAACACAAAGCCTTGAAGAAAACAGATCACTTTAAAGATGGGAAATTTTATTTAACAAAGAAAATTTCATCAAAATATTTCTCTTCTCGGAAATAATTGCTTAAAATGTTTACTTTTTCATCAAACCGAAATGTTTTTAAAAAGTAAAACAATTTTCCGTTATTTTCCATTTCATTCAGTACTGCAGGCCCCTTTGTCTTCAACTTGAAAACACCAAGGATTATCCTTTGGATATTCTGCATTTGAAGCCCATTGTTTTACTACTGCTCTCAGGTCCTCCTTCAAGTTGTTGAAGGAGTACATGGAGGACTTAATGGAGAAAGCAGACCTGAAACTGCGGGTTTCTTTCCATGGTGATCACAACATATTCTTCCTGGAAGCTTTGCATGACATCACCAATCTCAACCAGCCCCTGTACGGTAAATGCCAGTAGAGATAGGCTAAAGAAAGCCACCAGGTTGCTTCTGTCTCTGAAGTAGGGAAAGGATCATATTGCTTTGAAAAAGAGTTTTGAAAGGGGCTTTTCATGCTACTCCAGACTCTTTCCCAAATAGGGTGAATGGGAGCATTTGGAAGGAGCAGATCTCCGGCATAAGTCCACCAAATGGGGAGCTGTCAAGTCAAGTCAAGTTAACTCGGTAGCTTCAAAGGTATGATCTAAACCGTGTTTAATTTTTTATGTTGATGCATAAGCTTCAGCCTCTACCAGCCTTTTTATATGCCATGCCAGGGCTCCTTCCCATATTGTGAAAGAATTTGGCATTTATCTCCCCAGTGAGTAAAAGGACTGTTGCAGTCACCAGTCTGATGCATACACAATGCAGACACCCCTGCCAGACCCTTTTTCCCCCCATTCACAGGGGAGACAAACTTTGATCCTTTCACAATAGGAAAGGGAGCCCTAGTATGGAATATTAAAAGGCTACTGATGTATGTCAGGTATCTTTTCAGTAAAATATGCAGAAAAGCTCACCAAAGTACATATATTGTTTCCCTCCCGTACTAGTATTTTGGTAAATTTCCATTAAACTCTAATTTCATTGTAGACAGTACTGTATATTCTTTTCCTTAATACACATTTCACCATGGAAACAATGTAAAGTCATGCAAGAGGCTATGCTCATGTTAATTTTTGCTTGCTCACCCAGCTCTCTCTAAACTCATTTATTTTAAAACTATAGTCTTATTTATCTTTAGTGATGATACCAGTGTGGGAAGTGTCAGTATTTTGTTATATTATGTTTTCTGTGACTGGAAAGGAACAAAATATGAGTGATTTGAAATATTTTGTTTTTCCCCCAACATATGTTCCTAACTCTGTTTTCCCACCTTTAAGATCAAAGGCTAAGCTACAGTTTCCATCATCCCCAACTGCCATAGTCAATAATAAAGAGAATTAATACAGGAATCTTTTCGTTGTTGTTTTCGGTTCCTGGCTCAGACCCGCCTGCAACTCAGATACCATCAATTGTTGTTCTTTGTTTGAGACAAGAATCCTACAAAGCGTTGTAATAATGGACTTGTTTAACAAAGTTAAATAAGAAATGACACATCTCAAAATTTCCCACACTTTATCTCTTCATTAAGTCTTTGCCTTGATAGCACAGATGATTAAAAACTGCCAAATTCTGCTGTAGATGAAGAGATTCTAACTAATGGAAATCCAGACCTGGGACAGGCTATTCAGTGATTCACAGCCAACTAATTTTGCAGAATAAACATGTCAGGATGCTTATTTATTCAAAACTGGTCCTTTTATTTTACAAAGTAAAGATTCCCTGGCAATCACACAGGGTTTGATCAGCAGTCCAGTATAAAAACTCTCCCATATGGGCAGAAATTCTTTGAAATTTTAATTACAGGTGTCTAGATAGATTGCAGCAAATTAATGGGTCTTGAAAAGCTAAGCAGTGGTTAATATATGGATGAGACACTTACCATACTGCTGTTAAAAAAGCCCATATGTGTTTGTCCTTGAAGTTGCCTGAATTTTTATACCCAAAAATAAGATCAATGTTTTATTAATGTGTTCATAAATTGTGCTACCTACTAGAGCACATTTCACAAAGTTGAAACCAGTTTAGTTTACCTTTACATTGTATGCAAAAATCTATTTTTCAATATGCTTATGTAATTGTTATTAAAATACTTACGTATATAACAATGAAGAAGCTGTGAGAACAGAGCCAGTTGGGTGAACTTGGGCCAATCATCTCTTTCTCAGCCCTGGGAAAGAGGCAAGGGCAAACTACTACCCAAAAACCTAGCAAGAAAACTACAGGAACTAAGCAGTTGTCAGGAATCAACACACACACACACGCACACATGCACACACGCACACACGCACACACCAGAAGTGGGTTCTAAATCTTTTTACTGCCAATTCACTCAGGGACGTGCTCTGGCCGCACACGCACTTTGCGCGCCTGCATGTGCAATGCTTTAAAAAAGCTTCTGCGCATGGGCAGAACCAAATCCAAGATGGTCGAATCCGCTGAAAGAGCTGGCTTGGGGCCATAGCAGGCCTGGGTTGCTAACGGTACTACTGAACTGTGCCAGTAACTTACTAACAGTTCAGTAGAACCAGACCGAACCATTAGGAACCTACTTCTCTCTCTCTCTCTCTCTCTCTCTCTCTCTCTCTCTCTCTCTCTCTCTCTCTCTCTCTCT
>JANHFT010007990.1:262442-273960 GCA_032467955.1 Pseudoxenodon macrops | reverse complement strand
TAATAATAATAATAATAATAATAATAATAATAATAATAATAATAATAACAACAACAACAACAACAACAACAACAACACTGTTGGAAAACAAGCATACAAGTCTGCACTAGGGTGGACGAGGGGCTTCTGCAAAGGAATGGGTCAATTTATTTTCTCCATGATAATTTCCTTTCTCACAAACCTCATGCTGCATATCATCATTTGGTTATCACTTTTGTACTCTGTTTAGTAATGAGCTGATTTCCCCCTCCAATTCACATTTTAATTCATTAAATGTGTACTTCTCTAATTTTACCTTTTGAACCCATACTTGAACTAGTAAGTAATATCACTCAGACCAAATGTTTGTATGTATATACCGTATAAATAAATAAATAAAAGATTGGAGGAAGCTGAACAAACTTGCTCACATTAATGAAAACCATCTGACGAATACATTAAAGAACTAACTTTTCCAAGGTATTTAGAAAAAGGCACATGCAAACATATGTGAATTCTCTGTTTAAAGCTGATCTTTAAGTAGCCAGAAAGTTGGTGACCAGGTAGTATCTATTGCTAAGAGCTCCCTCTAAAATAAATTTTTCATTTGCTCTTTTGCTTTTATTTTATTTTCATTTTGGTTCTGCTGGAGTTTTGGACGTACTCTGAGATCAAAGCTCTATATCTGTACTACAAGCAAAAGGAAAAAAAGGCAGTGGCCATTCATATTCTGTGTCCCAATTTCACTTAAGAATACCAGAAAGCTCAAAAGTTGACTGATACCTAAAAACAAAACAGTTACTTGCTGTAAGTAACCAGTGCCTCCCTTCTTTACTCTTCCCGATAGCCTCTCTAAAAGATATCACTCTCTTATGTGGGATCAAGAAATGAAGTTGCTCCCAATTTTTACATCTTTCCATTTCCATGTCTGATGAAACTCCCTGCCTGAGGATCCATAGCCATTTGTCCAACTGCTGCAAGGCTGGTACAAGAAGGGGATGAGGACTTAAAGAAGGAAGATGAAGCACAAACTGTATTGCCAAATTTTGAGGTTCTAACTGCAGTTAACAGCAAAGCGGAAACTCTAAAAGAGACCTTTATTAAGCTTACAGCCAGTCAATTCAACTGCTGAGACAGTCAAAACTAGGACATCCAGTGACAGCCGTGTCTCAGAAGCAGGAATCATGGTGGAAAGGTGGGATGTAAAAAGACAGTAAGGAATAATTTAAGAGCTCTAAACCTACATTCAAAAGAGCGTGGGAAGGAAGCCTCAATTTCCCAGCAAGTATTGGATGAAAGACAAATAAATCATGTGTCACTTAACAGCCAAAATGAGATCACTCTACAAATCCAAAATAACAGTGAATAAAGGAAAATGGGGATCCACAAGTACAGCCATTCTATGATTTTTTTTAAATGATAAAAGTAGTCCACATGCTTAAAAACTAAAATGCCAAATCTTGTTTTCCTTGTGTCACTCAGGTAATATATTGGCTCAATTAGATTCCTGTTTCCTCAGTTGATATCATTGCTGCCTTACAACAAAAAGCTCAGACCTGGTCAACATGTTGCTTTAAGACACTCTGTCACTAGCAAAATCCATCTGCTTTACCCACTGTGAACATATCATGATCTATAGCCAACAAGCAGGGAATCAAAGTTCCCTCATTGCTAAAGAGGGTGTGGGAAGCCTGGGGAAGGATTGCTGGAACAGGATGAAAAACTACGTCTAAAGATCATAGTTTCTCTTGACCAAAACAGACTGAAGAAAAATGTCTATGAGTAATAGGTAACTGAAGGAGTGATAATAGATGCACACACCATTGGTGAGTTCATAGGTTTAAAATGTATCATATAATAAATAACAGGCATCCTACTGTTTAACTTCCTTCTTTGGATTTATTTGGAAGGGATGATTAAAGCACAGTGAATTAGAGCAGTCTCTTTTCTTTTGCAATCTACAGTCATTCAGATTGCAAGATTATTGTTCCTTTATATCACTATTGGCTCCAGGAATGAAAATAAACAGCCTCTCCTAATCCACAGAGATGAAAGAATAAAGAGATTCTTATTAAAAGCAATGGAATTCTAAATGTGCTTAGCTAATTGATTAAAGACGGTCTCTTTTGATAAATATTTATTACAAATAAAATGTCTCACTAGACTATTAAGATTTTATTACTGCTATCTTTCTTTTAATCAATACAACAAAGCAATCAAAATGTGTTTTTAGAGGCCAATTTGAAAACCTGTAACAACTCTTTTGTTTATTAGCAATGCAATCAAATCAAATACTCAGAAAATAATTATTTGAGTATACAGACTCAACAAAAATAAAAATAATTTAGAAAGGCTCCTTTCTAATTTAGAAAGGTACCTATACTGTGCAATCTGTTGTTCTTATTAATAATTTTCATTAAAGCACTTAGCCCTATCTGCGATGCCCTTGTATTATTGTATTAAAATCTAACAGCTCATATTCCATTAACTTCAGTAGAAGAATTTTTTTAAGACAATGCTTCTATAGGTAGTCTTCGACTTAAGACCACAATAGAGCCCAAAATATCCTTTGCAAAGTAAGACAGTTATTAAATGACTTTTGCCCCATTTCACGACCTTTCTTGCCAGTTGTTAAATGAATCACTACAGTTAAGTTAGTAACATGCTTGTTAAGCGAATTTGGCTTCCCCATCGACTTTGCTTGTCATAAAGTTGCAAAAGGTGACCCCCAGGACACTGCAGCAGTCATAAATACATGCCAGTTGCCAAGCGTCCGAATTTTGATCACCTGAGTGTGGGGATGCTGCAACAGTCATAAGTGTGAAAAACGTTCATAAGTTACTTTTTTTAGTGCCATTGTAAGTTCAAATGGTCACTAAGCCAGTGGATATAAGTTGAGGGCTACCTGCATTATATAGACAACTGCACCTCATTATCTGGTTCTTGGCAGCTATCGTTTTGAAGTCATAATATGGGATTTGGCGAAGAAATACTGACATTAGAAGGGATCCAGATTGGTTACAGATTTGCAAATCAGATTTGATCTTTGTTGCAATGTATGTAGTAGATGGGAAATGGTCAAGAGTCTTCTATGGCTGTATTACACTGATCCACTCACATAGCTCAATTATCTGTATTTTCTTATACTCTTCCTTTATTTTAAAGAACTTAGAGCCTCAATAGCTTCTTTATTTAGTGGTACATTGACTGAATCAGTATTAAAGTATTTAGCAAAAAGAAGTAGCAAAATAGATCTGTTTCATAGTGCAGTGAATACACACCCAACTAGAAAGCCACTGCACATTTTATTGTAGGTGAGGCATACTCCTTTCTATATTTATTTTGTTCTAGGGGGAAAGAAAGCCTCCAAGAGTCACTCTTGATAAGATGGGGGGAGGCATAAATGAAAAATAAAGAAGAAAGAAAGAAAGAAAGAAAGAGGTGGATAAAACTGATTTAAATGTAAACATCTGATGGGATGAAATCAAAGTAGATTCTAAATTGGACCATTATTCCAAAACTTGAAATTAAGTCTGTGGTGTGTGCTAAAGAGAAGGAAACTAATTTACTAAGATACCTTAAAAATGTATACTTCTGAATTGCAAATGTCAAGCAAAAGCTCCTTAATAGTTCTAAAGAGCAATATCTCGACACAAGTGTCTACTGAGATTGAAATTCTTCTAATTTAACTTATTAAAAGAAAAAGAAAGTCTGAGCACCAAAAAAATTGAGGCCTTTGAACTGGAGAAGACTCCTGCGAGTCTCTTGGACTGCAAGGCAATCAAACTGGTCAGTCCTAGAGGAGATCAACCCTGACTGCTCTTTAGAAGGACAGATCCTGAAGATGAAACTCAAATCTTTGGCCACCTAATGAGAAGGAAGAACTTACTGGAGAAGAGCCTAATGCTGGGAAAGATTGAGTGCAAAAGAAGAAGTGGAACGACAGAGAATGAGGTGGCTGGATGGAGTCACTGAAGCAGTAGGCATGAGATTAAATGGACTCCAGGGGATGGTAGCAGACAGGAAGTCCTGGAGGAACGTTGTCTATGGGGTTGCAATGGGTCGGACACAACTAACAACAACAATAATTTTAGATAATAAGAAAGCAACATTGTCTACATTTTTTTGCAAAAGTGTGCTTCTTTCAGGAGAGGGAAGCTTTTTCTAAGCAATGAAGCAACTGCTGAAGACTTACCAGCAATCCAGAAGGGGATCCTGGTTGGTGACCTTGAAAAGCTTTCAAATGCTTGCATGTCATACACAGAACATAAGGTGAAAGGAGGATATTTGAAAACGATATCAGTGGTGATAATGTTCTGTGTTACAGTTTTTTATGTCCCTTTTAAATGACACAGAGCAATTGGAGAATCAATAGGACAGCTGAGCACCTTCTAGACAAGCCTGTGTCCTGCTTTTACAGCAAGTTTTTAATGGATATAAATGAGTGCATCTTACAAAAAAAATTCCATTGACTATTTTAATACACAGTTCCAGGGATTTATGGTCTCAGTTACAGAAGGCAGCTTGTAGGGTAGGCAGCTGTTTCTAGCCTATCCAAATGTGATATTATTTTCACAATATCATCAATAAATCAAGCAGTTTGTCTTTCACACCTCAATAAAAAAAAATATCTAGCTTTAAACAGAAAATAATTTGCATTGGAAAAAGAGCATCAGTCTGTTAGTCTGAGGATGCCTTCAATGTTTCCCAATGAATAGTTCTTTGGGGAATGATGTCCAATGTCCTTGAACACATTAAGGATCAAATGTTATGCGTTCTGTAGATTGTAGATAGGAGAATTGACCATGTCCTTTTCCAGAAGGACACGGTCCATCATTTTTCCACACTTTTAGCCAAAAGATCCTAGAGACTATACATGAACACATTTCTACATTAACTTAAATCCTTTTCCATCCAAGAGAAGCTAAACCTTTTTAAAGTGAAGTTTTTCCATGACTGTTTTAAATTGCTCATTTTGGCCACAAAAACGAATACATCTATCAATCAAATTACTTTTTGCCTTTTAAATTTTTACATTTTTTTCTATGAAGGGCATTCTGAACAAAACAAAACAAAACCTCATTAGGGTCACTTTGGGGGTATGACAATTGTTATTTTCTCTCCTGAAATAGTCTTTAAATAAGGGCATTCTGGGAAGTATGAAGCTGAAGTCATTGGGTTGGTAGAAGTTCGGTAACTCCACTCCTACTCCTGCAAGTTAGAGGGGGGGAGAGGGTAGAAGGTCAGCAAAAAAGTGCTCTTTCTTTACTAATAAAAGAGAATATTTGTAGCTTAAGGTTGACATGAGGTGTCCTTGGTGCTGTCTGAGTTTGCTTGTTGTTGTTTTTGCAGATATTCCATTATCCAAATGAAGTCTGCAAGAAAGAAAGCAAACTCAGAGAGCATCAAGGATCCCTGATACTCTCTCTTTCCTTGCTGGCCTCCTACCTACTTCTCAAGTTGCATCAAAAGCTTAAGTCAAGTCTACCTTGTCTCCCATATTAAACAGATATATGTACAGTTTCTTCTCAAACTCCAAAATGGCATGAAAAGGAGATTTGCTCACTCCTCCTCCTCGCGAAAGAAATGCTATTCTAGTCATGCATGAAAACAAATGTTTATTGAATAGCTGAAGCTGGATTGGGGAAATGGGCTTAAGATCAGCGCTATTGGTATATGGTACAGGTTGTAATCATTTTGATATATTTTTAATCAGCTTTCTTAAAATCCTCATGGATTACTCAGTTATGTACAATTTACAGGGGAAAATTATCTGTATTTCCAATTGAGACTGACTTTCACTCTTCATTGTACATTATCTTTCATTAAAAAGGTCAATTGGATTTAATCTAAAATAAATACATTTAACCATTTGGGGAGACCTTTTACCGATGCACACACATTGTTAAAATACCATAGTTTTTTCCCATTGTCATTCATCATACAATTATTTTATGAGGTTTTTTTAAAATCATCATTCATGTTGCACCTGGATAACTCCACTCAGATAATGGTAACACACTGCAAGAAATAATCTTGCTCAAATATGTATGATAATATCTAGATTGTGTCCTTTACTATAGTGTATTATCAGTATGTTAGTCATATTAGCTAATGAAAGGAAGATTCCTGTCCAAACTTTCAATGTTCGGTTGAATAAAATTTATATTTGCAATGCAACTGAATAATTATTTGAATAACGTTTAATTCACTAAGCAGGTGCTCCTAATCTATCAGACTGTAGATTTAATCTTTTTTTTCTGAATTGTGCTGAAGTTACTAAAGTATAAATACTGGGATATTTTTAGTAGAGATCATTAAAAAAAAAAACTGTCTGCAGAAAATAAGAGAGAAAAAAACATGAGAATAGAAGTTTATTGCATTCATCCAACAATTAATGGAAATAATTATCTTGTTAGGAGAGGTGTTTAACAATATGTTTCTCAGTTTCTTAATTATCTCAAAATGCAGATAAATAATGTACATAAAAAGAAGAGAGGGGAAAAAACAATGTGTGATGTGTATGATGTATTAAAAAGTGGTGGAGCTTTTGTTGCCATTTGAGCCTATGATTTGATGTCATTATGTCATGAATACCCCTGTTTATAGCTTATTCTGTATAAATCACACATTTAAACCAGATCGTTGGAAAAACAAAGGGAAGTGAATAACATTGTATGGTAATTTGAAGAAACCTAGATTTTTTTGCATACAGGTGGTCCTTGAGTTATTACCACAATTGAGCCCAAAATTTCAAGAACAGAAATGAGGCATTTGTTAAGTGAGTTTTGCCCCATTTTATGATCTTTCTTGCTCAATTGTTAAGTGAATCACTGCGTTTGTTAAGATAGTAACATGTTAGTAAAGTGAATCTAGCTTCCCCATTGACTTTGTCAGAAGATAGCAAAAAGTGATCACATGACCTAGGGACGCAGCAACGGTCTTAAGTATGAAGCAATTGTCAGGCATCTGAATTTTGATCATGTGATCATAGTGATGAGTCACTATTTTCTGTACTGTTGTAACTGAACAGTTATTAAATAATTTTTTGTAAGTTGAGGACTACCTGAAATAAGATGCCAAGCTATGGAGACACTTCCAGAATCACTTCTAGAACTAGTTCCAGGTCTCAAGAAATAAACTTTATATATCCAAATTATTGCAGAGGTCATTCAATTTTTGTCAGCTCTGAAGAGCAATGTAGGAAAACAAATTCCATTCTGGTTGTGGGTTTTCCCTATAACATTAAAAACTCAGAGGCATGGGGCTCTCTTTCTTTTCCCTAACTAAGAAATATTTAACAACGTAGCTGTTACTATGGAGGCAGAGTTCTTATTTTTCTTAAGAATTACCTTACTGTAGTTCTTCTGATCACAAAATTCCTTCAAGGGTGCTCCTGACAGAAATAGAATGATGTTTATTTATGTATTGTATTACTTATTGGATTTATTCTTGTCTCAACCAATATGACTCTTGGTGGTTATAATAATAATGTAATAAAATGTACCTTTAAAAAATCAATATAAAATTACAGGCATGAAAAGCCAAACACATAAATTACCAATGTTTGATGTCCTCTCAGTCATTATAGGCACTCTGGAATAATCCAGTTGCTAACAAATCCTAGAAGGCCAGTATTATGGGGTCCAATTTGATATCAACTGAGAGATGGTTTAGGCACAAAGTAATAGAAGTGTCCCTCAGCTCCATTTACAATATGGTAGAGAAGAATCGTCAACTATTCCATTCATTTAACTAGCAAAGATGTCATTGTTTAACCAAGAGTACACTTTTCTTTTCAGCTTTTTTTAAAATCAAAATATCAAATCAATGCGTGTGGCACC
Source organism: Pseudoxenodon macrops (assembly GCA_032467955.1). Taxonomy (NCBI): domain Eukaryota; kingdom Metazoa; phylum Chordata; class Lepidosauria; order Squamata; family Pseudoxenodontidae; genus Pseudoxenodon; species Pseudoxenodon macrops. Next base: position 266,137 of record JANHFT010007990.1, on the reverse strand, counting down.
TGAGTGTCATAAATTTTAATACAAATAAAACTAATCAAGTTAATCTTAATCCTTGCATTCAATCCACTTGTATATTTCTAATAATAATGCATACTTATATTAATTTATAGTCTATCATTATTCAATTATTCCACATTTTATCTTATTACTTTCATTTTTCGATGTGAAAGGTCTACACTAATATTCCCCCTTTTCTTGTTTCTGTCACTTATTCTAGCTTCCTTGCATCAACCGGAAGTTCTCAACCCAGAGTACACTTTACTGGAGCTTAAATGGTTACAGAAGAAAAGCGAAGCCAGCTCTGATATTTTCACGCACAAAAAGCATGATTAGCTTTTCCTTTCTCTCTTGGCCTGCCCATAGTTATTATTCATTGTCCAATCACTTGCATTCCTTTTTGTTTCGGGAATGGGCTTTCCATTCTGGCAGACAAATGACCTTGGGGGGGCTGGCATTGTCCCAGACTTCAAGCTGGCATTCTTGGCATTCATTTAAATCCCTCCCTCAATCCCTCCCTGCATCCCTCCCACTGTTGCTAGATGTTTGGCTGTGAGCGGGGTTGTGAAACAAGCCGATTTGCAGCCATGACAGTTCTATGTTTCAGGCACAAGCATTAGAAATCAACAGACATGTCCCTCAGCCCCCTTTACAATAGATACTGAAAAATTTCTCATGGCCAAAATTCTCATGGCTTCATACAAGTTGTACAGGTTGATTTGAGACTGAAAAAAGCAGTCTTGAATATACTAGGCATCACCCTCTTAAGAGTCAATTGCCCAGATTACTTTAAACGGTTTAAATTGCCCTTAGGTACCAGAACAATATTATTTTTTAGCTGAAATCTGGGCTCCAATTTGGATTGTTCAGTCACACATCCAATGAAGAAGCACTGCCATTGCTTACACCTCCTCACGAATATCACCAAACTGTACACTTTTCAGTCAAGAGAGGAAATACAGAGACTTGAACTGAAGAGAAAGAAGGCTAGTGATGTTGATATAACTGAGATGGAAAAGAAATTGTTCCTTGCTTTGGATTATGAGTTTGCAGTCAATCAATACCCAGCACAATGGGAAAATGTAAGGGACCAGCAACACAGAGTAACAAAAATTCTATGTTATAATTTATTGTCAGTTGAACAGTTGTTACATGTTGCAAAACAGGACCAGCTTGGAATGCCAACATGTCAATCATTTCCACAAGTATCTAATAACTGTGGACAATGTTAACAGCTGCACTGTAGACTCACCGCTAAAATGTGCTGAGGCACCTGTATCTATAAGGACTGACAGTAATATTCTAAACATGAGATTGAATGAGAGTAAGAAGGAGAATAACATGTGCTTGCTTGCTGTCAGTTGTCTGAAATCTTAATTGTCTGAAGCCTCCCAGTTGAGGTCTTGATTGGGTGGGGGGAACTTCAAAGTTTCCTAAATATAAGGCTTTGGAGTGATTCAGAGACTTAATTGTTACATGTCCTGCAGTTACACAGGTGTGGTACTTCTATACTTTAGTGGTAAAAGTTTTGACCAGACGTCCAGGAGCTCCACAATAGAAACATAACCAAGTCTTCTCCTCTTTGTTTGACTGCTGAGCACAGGGAACCTTTTATGAGTCTTATTTATTTGGGTTCTTAAGCACTAATAACTGAGGAACCCATAGAATTGAAAATCCAATAAGCATTCACAAGCTGTGTGATTGTCTTGCTTTAGTGTTGAACCTCTTGATTAACTGTTATTATTTTGGTACAGGGTCTAATAGCAGAATCTTGCAAGCTTGATAGAATGTTCCTCTGCTCTCTTGTATTTTTTTTTTTTAATCAAGGCAGGTTAATTTTGAATTGATCATTAAATCCAGTTCTGGCATTTTTTAAAATCTCACCCTGGAGAGATAGTGTATCAGAACTGCAGAGGAAAATATTGGAATCAAAACTTTGCATATAGTTGTATATACTTTTGAATCGTGGTAATGCAGATTAGAATCATTTGTTCCATCTCAAGCAGAGGTAGGTTCCTACTGGTCCTATCCGGTTCTATAGAGTAGGTAGTAACTTTGTGATGATGTCATGCAGCCGGTTCCTTCAGTGTCTCTGTGGGTGCCGCCATTTTGGATTTTGCTTCTGCGCATGCAGAATTTTTTTATTGCTACGCTCAAGGTGCGACCCTGAGCGAACCGGCAGGAAGAAGATTCAGAACCCACCTCTGATCTCAAGGATATGGTAATTTGTTCAAATTGCTCAAATTTATCTAAATTTCTGGGATTTATCATGATGATATTTCATCTCTACTACAACTGCATTTCCTTTCTAAAGGAAATACTTATCAATCTCCAGAACTTCTTTTGAGCAAAAAGACTAGGATTAACTATGGCACTTGTCTCTCCAACCTGTTGTATGCAGAGGCATCAGAAAATTAATTTCTAATCTAATCTAATCCAATAAATATTATTTTGAGAAACATCAAAATTCTTATTATTTTGAGAAACATCACTCTGCAATGTTTTCTTAATATACTTCTTTTTTTAAACATCTTACTAACAATTATACCCATGGATAAACCTTTTGTTCTATTTTTATGAAAAATAATCTGTTCAGTTAACTAAATTACTTTGATGATCCTTAGTAGTTACTCTTATTGTTGTTGACTCAGTGTGAAGTGTATTACCCATGATGCATACAAAGATGCACACATTTTCTTTGTAATTGCCTTTTGATGTTAAATATACTTGAAACCAATATACTTCCATAATTAAAAGGCAAAATGTAATTAGGATGCCTGAAAATGTAAGCTTTTGCTTGAGAAGTAAGTTGTACATTTATACTTTTTGAAACTTGTGTAATTTCCCTGGTGTCACACTCTAATTCTGCTTTACTGACAAATCCTTCACTAGGGTTTGGTATTGTCACCATTAGAATAAGGATTTATTTGAGTGATGCTCAAAATATTGCATGAACGCTATACGACAGGGATGCAAACTGGATTTCTTCGAGGGCTGGATCAGCATTGTAGTTCTCTTCTGTGGGCTGGCAGGGGGGGAAAGAGAGAGGACGGATGCCCCCAGCCAAAACAGGGCATGGGGGGGTGCCAGAGGCCCCTGTGTGCCCCATGTTTACCCTGCAGTGCTGTTTTGGCTGGCAGAGTGCTGCAGGAGGCCGTCCAGGTAAAAAATGGGAAAAGTGGGGCTCACACACTTCCCCACACCCCCATTTTGGTTGCCAGAGGCACTGCGGGCCAGTCTTTTGCTATTTCCAGGATGACTCCATGGGCCAGATTTAAGCACTGTATGGACCGGGTCCAGCCTGTGGACCTTAAGTTTGACACCCCTGCTATAGAAGATGAAATCTTTCCTATGTGATTTAATCCCTATCTACAAAATATATATGTGTATCAATGCAAAATAATGTAGAGAATCTTGAAATGAGTGCCTATGAATGGCAGTCAATAAAATGTCTGTAGGTGAAACCTGTTTGTTTTTTTTGTATGCTGAACAAGGAAAAATGATCTTCATGTGAAGCTGAGCTTGTCGATAAGAAAGCTGGCAGTTCGGCAGTTCAAATCCCTAGCATCGCGTAATGGCGTGAACTTCCATTACTTGTCCCAGCTTCTGCCAACTAGCAGTTTGAAAGCATGTAAAAATGCAAGTAGAAAAATAGGGACCACTTTGGTGGGAAGGTAACAGTGTTCTGTGTGCCTTCG
>JANHFT010007990.1:248359-262342 GCA_032467955.1 Pseudoxenodon macrops | reverse complement strand
GACCACCTTTGGTGGGAAGGTAACAGTGTTCTGTGTGCCTTCGGCATTTAGTCATGCTGGCCACATGACCACGGAGACATCTTCAGACAGCGCTGGCTCTTCAGCTTTGAAATGGAGATGAGTACCGGCCTCTAGAGTCAGGAATGACTAGCACATATTGCGAGGGGAACCTTTACCTTTATAGTCTTACACTTAACTAGGTAACTCCCTTGCTTCTGACTTCAGTGAAAAGAATTTCGGTTGTGCAACATGAAAAAAGGAAACCTCTAAAGAGCAAAAACTCTGGCTTTACCAATGAATGTTTTACTACATCATGGGTTTAGGACAGACATGGGTAGAGTAATGTGAACTAAGCTAATAAAAATATTTTGACTTTCCTTTTTGAATGTTTAGTAATTATGGTACCCGAAATCAGCCAAAAAGAAACAGGGTTACAATTAAGTACAGAGTTGGATCAGTAGTTCTTTGAAATATCACTTTAGATCTATAAGGGGCACTTCACATATAAATTGCTTTATGTGTATACATCAAAGGTAGTTGTAACTGTGCCAGAGTTATGAACAGGATGACTGTGTGAAGATTCACTTCAGAAGCAATTTGATCAAATCTATGACTTGAATCTACTCATTGGCTTAGTTTGACGTGAAAAAACACATTTTCCTAAACTGAATCAATATGTTGATGCTTTAAATAGAAATGGTGCTTTAATATCCTCTTTGGATAAGGAGTGATTTGCATGCCTTTCTAATGAAAAAAAATACAATGAGAAAACTGTGATGGACTGAAAATCTCTGCCAAGTCATTTATGTTAAGCGAGAAATCTTTTCTGTAGCGTATGAAAGGTCTTTCCTCCTGTTTTTAAGATAAGCAAGGTCATTTATGCGGACAGCAAATTTAGAAAAGCAGAATACTTTTGAAGTAGGACTACATAAATGGTATAAAAGCTCCTGACCATTCCTATCAAAAACAATGGACCACTGATTTGAAAAGAGCTGATATTACTTTTGTGACTTCTGAAATTTGTGCCTGCTTGAAGTCAGGTGGCATAAATTAACTAAAGTACATCAAACATAAGCCAAAGATCATTCTCAGTTTGTGTAGCCCCAACTGCATTTTCTGTCAGGAAAAAAAGTGATTAAGATTTATTTTTTTTAAAAGAGGCCTTATATGGACTTTTGACTGAAAGAAGAAAAGATAAAACTGGTGGACTAGGGAAGATTAAAAGGGAGGAGGAAGAATAAGATGGCAATTACTTTATAGAAAGAAGGATGGAAGTAAAAATTGTATTGTTTTGTAAAAATCTAATAAAATATATTTTAAAAAGAAAAAATCTTTTAAGCATTGATTTTTTTTACTCATTGAATTTTAATAAGCAAAAAGTGGTTTAGATTAGTACTGCAAAGATACAGTACATAAGTCAAAGCTCCCCTCCCACCTTTTAGCTTTGTTAAGAAAAAGGAAATTACTCTAAAAATGCATGGTTTTATAGAGACCTATTATTTTTGTGCCACCCTTTCCCACCTGCATACAGCTTTATAAGGTTGTGTCATATTCTCCTTTGGTGGATGTAAATTGGAAATGGTTAATTACTTCAAATAGGCATTAAATGGGCACTTAATCAAGCCATATGAAAGTGTTTATTAAATATTAATTCATTTAAAATACGGAGGTTCTTTCGTTTGTCAAATGAAGAGCTACATTTGATTTAGCAATTTAAATATTCTTAATTACGGATTTCCTATGTAATCTATGTGAGTCTGGTACAGCTTTCTTTAAAAAAACTGCATCTGCTAGGTATAGTGGAATTAGTATGTTGTGTTCACATGCTGATGTAAAACAAAAGACAGCAAAAGTTTCCCAAAGTCAAGCCACATCTTTATGTGATGGACACGATCAAGTCACTGATGGACAGAATATCTATTGGAAGAATGGATTCTTGCTTAAGTGCCCATTTCATTATTAGTACCCTTCAGAGCATTTATTCATTTATTTTTTCATATTTTTTGTTGCCTCAATAACTTAACTCTGGTTGATGTATGGCAAAGATAAGAAAAAAATCATCCCACAGATAATCAATACAACATAATTATATACAGCGTGCATGCGCACGCGCACACACACACACACACACATGTATGGATGTCCCCAATCAATCAAATAGAGAGAAAACCAGATTAAACAGAAATATTTTAACAACCTAAAAATGCAGTGTAGAGAGCAATAAGCAATAACTAGTTCAGGGGTCAGCAATCTATGGCTCTGGAGCCGCATGTGGCTCTTTCATCTCTCTGCTGCAGCTCCGTGTCACCGGTCAGTGCCACACTTTTGAGAGGAGTTTGCGTTTGGAGGGGGAAGCACAGCACACCAGGAGAAGACTCTATGGCAAGGGGTGGGTTTTCTGTTCGGCTCCACAATTGATAGGGCTTTCGGTTAGGACAGGTAGAGGAAAAAGGACTCTGCGCTAGGAGGAGACTCTATGGTAAGGGAACCAGACTTCCAGTCAGCTCCAGAATTGAATGGTTGGGACTTTTGTGGCTCTTTGAATGTTTAAAGTTGCTGACCCATGAACTAGTCCATTGATGTGGGGCAGAAGCTAATGGAAAGCCATTTCAGTTATCTCAAAACACCTAAAAAGCTCCAGCAATCCAAAATATCTGAAGTCCCAATTTTGCTTAAAAGACCTAAGTAGTCCAAGAAGAGAAAGAAACATAAAGTATAATGGCTATAACGTCCACTGTGTACAGGCAGAAGATAGAAGAGCACATCCATGAATACCCGCTAGTAGTCAGAAGATACGATGAAAATTCCTTAATCACATAAATCATGGACAGACTCATTCATAATTTCAGAAGTAGGATACTAGACTAGGATGCTAAACTAATTCCTGGAAGCTCAGAATTCAGAGAAATCAGCCACCAGTAGACACATAAAGATAAAAAACACACAGTATAGATACCGTCCAAAACTACCAAGGAGAAAACCACACCCCTATTTATACTGGCAGGGGAAGTTACTGATCCTAACCAAGAGAAAACCCCACATCACTTATGATGTTATCTAGTTGGGTAGTGAAACTTCTGCAAGCAGATGATCAAACTCAGAGAGCACCACATCTTCATGGAATTGTTTGGATCTGTCCACCATGAGAACTCTTCCAGAGGTTATGTACATTTGTTTTGCCCTTCATTTGAGTAGAAAGATTTCCACAAAAAGTATCTGTACAGTTCAACACATATTGGGAGTCCCCTTACTTTGTTGACAGGGTTTTGCATAGTGTGCTGAACTAGTGCAATGGAATACTTTGCTGTCCTAATGGCACTGTGACATAGAGAAACAGTTACATCTAATGAACACAGTGACTAGCTTTGAACAGGATGTTATCGTGCAGCCCTGTCAACAAATGCCACTTTATTAAGCCATCAAAGCTATGCATAGGATCTGCATTTGGAGGCAGTGTGTGTGTAAAAAGCACGATATAGCTTTCATAAAAGCACAGAAACAGTAACAGTATGAAAGCTGAATATTACCTTCACAACAGAGTTTATTTTCCCATATTATTAACTTTATTATCTCTCATGATTCAAACAGAAGACAGTCCTTTCTTTCTTTCTTTCTTTCTTTCTTTCTTTCTTTCTTTCTTTCTTTCTCTCTTATTCTCTGTCTCTGTCTCTCTGTCTCTGTCTGTCTGTCTGTCTCTATCTCCCTCCCTCTCTGTCTCCCTTCCTCCCTTTCTCCCTCCCTCCCTTTCTCCTTTCCTCTGCTTATGTTTCCCCTTAACAACTGCCATTAATTTACTGATACGCTGTCTATCAGGCATACATCATCTTGATTAGAGCAGTTATTCTAATCAAAAGGCTGATAATTAAGACTATCCATCTGTAGAGTTCCAAGTGCTAAGATGAGCTGAGGATCCTAATTAAGATTATTTAGGTGTTAGTTAAATGCCATCATTTGATTCAGCTAATCATACCAGCAGGTACATTAGATTTGCATTAATGTGTGGCTGCTGAAGCCAACGGGTTTTTAAACAGATACAGATGCAGGACTCTGCTATCTCAAACACTTTATTGGTGAGGTCAGATTGGTGGGAAAATGTGATGCAGTCTACAGCTTGCTCCATTTATGTTGCAGCAAAACGCTTGCAATCATTTGCTTATTTGTTAGGAATTAAGTTCCACAGCAAACAATATCTATTGTGGCTCTTCTTAGACTTGGGGAGGAGCCTAGACATGGTGTGGCCTAAGACATTGTTTAATCAGTCATATGAGATGGATCAATCTAATACAGGGGTGTCAAACTGGCAGTCCACAGGCTGGATGTGTCATGCGCAGGCCACACCCAGCCCAGTTCCGCAAAGGAAAAACAGCATGATACGTCACATGAAGGCAATGTGACGCCACAAGTTTGACACCTGGGGTCTACTATGTCCTTCTCTGAGTTTAAAATACTATATAATATGTGGGAACTCTGCTACATTTCATAGTAGGGTATCGTTTACCAAAAATGTTTTTTTTAAATGTTTAGCACTTGCTTGCATGAAATACTAGTTGGATAGGGAAAAAATGAAATTGTCAGTTGGGGAGGAGGGGCTTTGCACAGATTTATCTGATGTGCCAATTGCTCCTCTTCTGGAGCAATTACTGTGACTCATGCTTTGGTCATCTCCCATTTGGATTACTGCAATGAGCTCTACATGAGGCTATCCTGAAGATCACCCAGAAGCTTCCACTGTTTCAAATGCAGCAGTATGTGGAATGATGAGTGCCCTTCGCCTATGTAACATGTCTCTTGCAAGTGTTTCAGTGGTTTCCAGTTTCCTTCCAGGTGCAATTCAAGGGGGGCTGTGTGGAGAAGGTGTCCTCTTTCAAATCCCTGGGAGTGCACCTTAGCCAAGATCTCACCTGGAAAAGTAACACATCCCAGGTGGTCAGGAAGACTCAATAGAGACTCCATTTCCTTAGGAAAAATCAGGTGGAACAAAGACTGATAACTTCCTTTTACCAGTCTGCAATAGAAAGTGTACTCACATATTGTGTTAGGGTATGGTATTCTGGCTTGACAGCCACAGACAGAAAGATATTACAGAGTGTGATGAGCACAGCACAAAAAATAATGGGCTTCCCCCTGACCCCACTGGACAAAATCACCAGAACCAGTGGTGAAATGCTACCTACTCAGTCTGGTTTGGGCGAATAGATAGCAGCGGCCGCTGGTTGTTCATAGAACCGGTGGCGGCCAATACTCCTCCATTACTTCACCCACCCACCTGAACATTGCCATTTCTGGGTTTGTGTGCAGAGGGTGAAAAAGTGTGTGTGACATAGGCGCACGAGTGAAGTGAGAGTGCGTGCGCGAATCACGCGCTTCAGAACCCATTGGGAAGGTAAGTAGATTTCACCGCTGGTCAGGACCTGCTGCCTCACCAGAGTGAGGAAAATCCTCAGGGATGATTCACAGCCTGGTCAGCACTTCTTTACTCACCTACCATCGGGCAGGAGATATAGAAGCATAGCCAGCCAAATGAATAGGCTGAAAAATAGCTTTTATTTGTGGGCCGTCAGACTTCTAAACGCAACATAACACCACAATCAGGTTTAGTATGATAGCCTTGCAGGACCAGCGTAACATGCAACATGTTTATACCAGTGTAATATAATGTTATATACATAGATATGGGAATGTGTGCTAGTTATTACTTATTTGGGTTTAGGGATTTCTTTTTCTTTTATTTATTGGGTTATTGAGATGTATTCTGTGTTTTCAAGGGGAGGGAGCTGTACCAAGAGAGACTCATTCAATTTCATTGTACACATTTGTGCATTGACAATAAAGGTTTGATTTGATCACCTTTAAAGCCCAACATGACATAAGGCAAGGTTATCTATCCCTAAGGACGTCTACCTATTTTACCAGGTTACATAGCATGGCTAGGCTCCTTATCTTTTTACTTAAACATTGCTATCACATGGGAACTAGGAATCTTACCTTTTCTACTTTATGGAACATTCTTTCCCCTGAAGTTCAGGAGGCCTCTACCCTCCTAATCTTCCAAAAAATCAAGACCTGGTTTTTCTCGCAAGTGCTAGGGTAAGATGAGTTGACTGCATGTCAGAAGTTTTAATCATTTTAATATGGATTTTATGTTGTTTTAATTCTGAATTGGAAATTCCACAGAGTTTGGTATAAGATGGGCAACTATATAAATGTTTTAAATAAAATAGAACTTTTGCTTCCATAGAATGTCATGAGCCTACCATGCCTTGCACAATTCTGATCTTTGTAGGTATAGACATATCATGGCATTTGAATATATTTTCCAAGGCTTTCATAGCTGCTCTGTCAAGTTCTAATCTGTGGTATATTTCTGGACTACTTGTTCCTTTACTGTTGATTGGTTCATCCTAAAAGGCAGAAGCTATTCACTGCTCCAATAGCTTTATTGTCAATCTACCTCTTGCCTTAACGCTATAGTTCAACTGGAAAAAGCATTTCCTTCCTTTTTGTGCATGTTGCTGGCTTAAAAGCTTTGCTTTTTTGATAAAATTGAGTTCATCTCTTTTATTTCTTCCTCATCCCAACCCCTTGATATTCAGTTATTAAGTTATAGACCAGTACAAGTCACTGAAAATCTGTGTCTATGTATGTTTACACACATACAATCACACATACAAAACAACCTGTGACCTGTTGGATCATTGTTTCAAATATATTTCCTTACCTATTCAGTGAAACAGAATGACCACAGGCAGGCAAAAGATCAGTGAGAGTGGAAGCAACTTTTTGTTAGCTTCCCCATCAAGTTTCCTTATGGAAAGCTAGCAGGAAGAATTGGAAAGCTTCCTTCTTTCCCTTCCTCCCTTCTTGCTTCTTTTCCTGCCAGCTTCCCCATTGATTTCTGGCAAGTTGTCAGGGAACATTGGAAATGAGGACCACATGATTGGAACTGACTGTGGCAACATGGCAGTGGTGTTGAAGTGATCATAACGTTCTCAAATTTAATTCCCATGGGACCTCACATTCTATAAATTTTCCCACTTCTTGGTTCTGTAACTGTTGTCCTATACCTTCTAATTTCACCTAGGTGAAAGTTACAAACAGATACAATACTTTTAATAGTGAATGGATATGTATTCATGAGCTGTGGCAGTGCAGTGATTAGAATACAGCATTGCTAGATACAGAAATTCTGCTGATTGTCGAATGCCAGCAGTTCGGCAGTTCAAATCTCACCAGGCTCAAGGTTGACTCAGCCTTCCATCCTTCTGAGGTCAGTAAAATGAGGACCCAGATTGTTGGGGGCTGATTCTGTAAACAACTTAGAGAGGGATGTAAAGCACTGTGAAGCGGTATATAAGTCTAAGTGCTATTGCTATTGTTATTCCATTCTCTGAACTACCAAAATATATTTCTGCTCTATTGTAGGCAGATTCTCAAAACTTAGTCAATGTTTACTGATGACAATTTTGATGACCGATATATAGCTGAGGGCTACAAAGCCAACTATTTTAGGGGTTCCTGCTAGAACATTCTATTCATAACAGCTTTGTCATGATGCAACTCTCATTGATCTCTGTAAACTACATAATGAAGCTTCCCAACCAAATTGTTTTTGAGTGGTTGAGCATCAAAGCTGTTGGGGTTAATTGGTTATTTTAATTGCTACTTTCAAATATTAAATGTCCTTCATGCAAATGTAATGGGAATCTATTTCTTTCCTTGTCCAATTGCCAGTTTATAGCTTTTTGGAAACTGATGCAAATACCAATCAGGTTTTTCAGATTCAAAGCAGTACATTCATTTGCAAGTGTTGGCAATAACTGATTAGTTTAATTGCAACTTGTTTAATAGATTTAATATTGGGTGTACATATTCCTGGCTGCTGAATAATGGTTGGATCAGGGAAACTCAATGTGTATCACTCATCTAAACTTTACTCATTTACATGAGTGATCTGCATTGAGCTTCCCTGATTATTATTATTCCCTTATAGGATGAACTCTACCAATTTGGAAGTAGTACTGGACTTTTTCTGCCTATAGTTTATTCTTGGAAAGTGTTGTCTATGAAATGGAACATGACAGGAGATAGAATAGGGTTTTTCAAGCTTGGCAACTTTAAGATGTGTATTGTGTATATTTCAACTCCTAGAATTCCCCAGTGAACATAAACTGCTAACCTGAAATAGAACAAACCTTTACCAACCTCAGATAGAATGAAGAACTCTTCTTAATTGCAGAATAACAGAATAGCAGAGTTGGAACAGACGTTGAAGTCAAGGATGAAATCCAGCAGGTTCTGACGGGTTCTGGAGAAACAGTAGTGGAAATTTTGAGTAGTTTGGAGAACTGGCAAATACCACCTCTGACTGGCTCCAGAGTGGGGAGGAAATGGAGATTTTGCAGTATCCTTCCCCTGCCACACCCACCAAGCAACGCCCCCCAAGCCACGCCCACAGAACTGGTAGTAAAAAAAATTGATTTTACCACTGCTTCTAGTCCAACCCTCTGCTCAAGCAAGGAATCCTTTCAGACAATGGTTGTCCAATCTCGTCTTAAAAACCTCCTTTAACTTTTTTAAAATAAAAATTCCATACATTTGTATTTATTTCATTTAAATTGATATGCCATCCAACTAACTATCCATTTCTACATATGTCAGAAAATGCAGGATGTGCCTAGCTGGTATGTTTGGTATGATACGTCCTTCATAATTATTTCACATTCCATGGGCATCAACTCTTTAAAATACAATGTCCATGACCACAAAGATATTACCCTCTTCTGTAAAATATTGATTACTAATAAAGTAGTAAGAATTACTATTGAAAGCATGAATAAGCAATTTGAGAAAATTTAATGACTAGGGTCTATATGGATTATTATTATACCGCATTTAAAATCAAATAAAATGTTGGATGGATGGTTGGATGAATTGAGACTGGAGAATAGAGCTGGATGGACAGATGGATGGACAGATAGGCTGCAGGGAGTTGTCATCTTTTTAAATATTTGTTAACTTCACCATTTGTTAAAAACAACAAAAATCCTAAACTGGTACTCTGATTGAGCATTAACTTTTACTTTTATTCAGTCATTTGTTCCAAACAAAAAATTACAAAAGATTTCAACAAAAGATGGGTGCCATCATACTGAAATGTCATTGGGGTTTTTTTTAATCTACATTTTTCATGAGTATAAAAATTGTAGCATTTTCATAGAAATATATAGATTTAAGATGTTCTTGGTTTTTCAACAATTATAGGACCACATGTACTAATAATACAATAATAACAATAACAATAATGAAATCTTCAATTTGATTCACAGTCTGAGACTGGTAAAAACTTAACACTTCAAGTCCTAACCCAGAACCTAAGAGCTGTTAAGGTAACATCTGAGTAGTTAGGCAGTTCTGATTAAGATAGTTGTTGTTGTTTTTTGCAAAGTCAGAATATTCATGTCTGATAAGTTCAAAATTTCCATGTATCTAAGCAACCCTTTGGATATTGCTCCAACGGCTCCTATTACTATTGGTACAACCATTGATTTCTTCCTCCACAATCGCTCAGTTTTAATTTGCAGATCGTGGCATTTCATTATTATTTTTTAGTTGTTTCTCTCCAATTTGTGTATCATCTAGTATTGCAATATAAATGAACCAGACTTTTCTTTTCTTTTCTGCAATAGTGATGTCAGGCATACTGTGGCCCAGATATCTGTCTATTTGGATTCAAAGGTCCCACAAGAACATAACCTGTTCATTTTTAAGAACCTTGTCAATTTGATGTTCCCAGCAAATTTTTGCTGCATTCAAGCCAAAACTTCTGGCAAAGCTTTCAGTGTATGATTTTGGCAACTCAATCATAATGTTGTAGATAATCAGTTTGTGATATTTTGCTGCAGCCACTAATAAGGTGACCCACTGTTTCATCTTTCTTATTGCATAAGTGATTTGCTGTTGTTAACTGACATGTTGAAATTTTGTTTCATTAAATTAGTCTGCAGGGCTTGTTCTTGGGCAGCCAAAATGAAGTCTCCAGTTTCTTTCTTCAGCACCCCTAATCTCAACCATCTCCATGTTACCTTTGTATCTACCATCACCACAATGTAAAAAAGACATTGAGACTCTAGAACCATGATAGCAAACCTATGGCATCTGTTCTCAATCCAATCGTACCACTTCTTCCATATTGCATAATATTCCAAATTTATTTGTCCTTTCAATTCAATTGTAGTTTGTCCATTTCGGCACAATCAAAGGTTAAATTATTTAAATTTAATTATTTCTTATTAATTTATTTTATTTTATTTTAATTAATTTATTATTGTTATTACTGTTGTTTATGTTTTTGTTGTTATCCCATCAGGTGAGACTTTGCAAGAGATTTCACTTTGAATTTTGAATTTTCAGGTATCATGGAAAGAAAGTACAAAGGATTTTTTTTTTTAGAAAAATACAACCAACCAACCCGCTCACAGCAACAAAGCCAGCACGCCACACCTCCACACCAGTATTTATAGAGAGACGGTAACTCCGATCACGTTTTGCTTGCACAAGCACGAAGCCGAAAACTCCAGCCTGAAGATTGCAACACTGAATTGAAGGATAAGCAATAGTGTAACATATGAATAAATGAATAAGTTAATGTTTTAGCAAATAAACTATATACTGTACATGGGTACTTACAAATAATTTTATTTCTTCATTCTTTTTGCTTGGAAATTTTATTGCATTTTTATATTCTCTTAACCTTTTTATTTATTTCAGTTTATGTCTTTCTGTTGTGATCTTAAATCTTTTAAAAGTCATCTTAAGAAACCAGGATAATGTAAAATACTATTTTGTGGTTGTGTTCAAAGATGATTAAAGTAATTGGACAATTCTTTTTAAAGAAGAACGTGCAGACTGAGGTGGAAATAAATGATGAGAGGAGTTTCATTGTTTCATTTCCTAAAGATGGATTTCTTTAATTTGCAGTAGAAAAGACATAGTATACTTATGCTGAATGACAATGATGTTTCTACATGTTGTAACAACTACAGTAAGTGAATAAAATATGACAATGACGCATTAAGTCTTCTAACATGGGGACAAAAAAATTGATTTTGAAAAAGAGCAATTTTTTTTATCTATATGCTTTTGTGTGATATTTGTTTAAAAAAACTAATTAGTCTTCCTACCTCACTGCATCAGGCAAATATTTCATTCCTGGGTAGACAATATCAGAAAATATCTTCAGGGTATAATATTGAGACTTTGGACTTGATTTTGCCAGGTAGAGATTGGCAAATTCTGTATTTCCATAAAGATCTTAAAATGAAGGGAAACAGAAAAAAGTATTAAGATTATTGATAATATAATTATTTTTTTAACTATCGGTATATTACTAAATATACTATTTCTTATATTTTGAATAAAAACAAATACAATGAGTTATTTAAAATGATTATTAATGCTTCTGGTGTTGGTGAATACGTCTGAGCATATTATAGACAGCCAGGAAAACAAATTGATCATTGAACAAACCAACCCAGAATTTTCATTTAAAGATCAAATGATCAGGCTTAAATTTTCCTACTTTGGACACATTATTAGAAGACTATAATGCTGGGAAAGGTGGAAGAAAAGAGAAGATAACCAGCAGTAAAGTAGATGAATTCAGTTACAATGGGTAATGGACATTGGAAAATTTGCAGAATTTCCCTCTGAAGAAAATCTATGTTTGTGGTCTTCAATAATTTATGACATGTAATCAATCACCCAAAATGTATCAAATGACTTGATTCATACTTTCTATTATAAAATCTCAAAAATATCTTAAAGTACCAGACTTTTAAAAAGAAATTAATAGGACATCATAAAGGCCAAGTCATACTTAAATATTTAAATGGGTTATTGGGACTTGTAACTACATATAACAGAATAAATTTGTGGACAAAAGCAAATCGCTATGCAGCAACAGTTAAGCACTTTTAGAAGAAATTAATGAAGGCTAAAAAAAAACCAACCCAAAACTTCTATCCAAAATAACCATTTGAGGGGGAAAAAGTGCTTGAAATAAAATTCGGCATAGTATGGACATGAATTGAATGGTACAGACTGGCTATAGTAAACCAATGACACATGTGTAAAAGTGATAGGCTACAACATTTTATGTTACATGCCAACATTCACCAGTTCCTGACAACATGTATTCTTGAAAGCATGCCCTGGCTGTGAAATCTACATGCAAATGTGGTGTGGTCTTGCTCAGTGTCTAGAAATTGCAAAGGAGGCCCATGTTTTTGCAAGGCATCCAGAGCCTTCAAAACCTATGCGATGTGATTTTCTGTGGTATTTGGAGATTGAACAAGCCATGCACAAGCAGTGACCAAAGCTGCTTCACAAATGAAGGCCACGTGCAACCCACAGCAGCCTTTCTACAAAAAAATAATAATAATACTGCTCAAAAGTTAACCTGAGGATAAGACACATCAGGCTTGCGTATCTTGGGGAACAGGAGTGAGTGGCAGTGGTAAGGCTAAGGGCTGAAGTCAAGCTCTGGGCCCAGGCCTCAACTTCAGGCCCAGCCTTGGGGCTGCCATCTAGTGCTGCTCTTCAAAGTGACTTAGCTTGGCAGCTGCAGGGGGTGTGTGGGTAGGGGGGGAAAGGAATTGTTTCTCTTTTGTTTGGGAATGGGCGTGCGACACATCAACCCCAAAGGATTTTCCATCCATGGTACAGATTAATATGTAATCATTATAAAGAATTTGAGGCAGTTTTGATTCCAATTTAGTTACCTCTGTCGTCCTTTTGTTCCATTTTCAGAAGATTTAAAGTCACGCAACAGTTCAGCAGCTTCTCCATTCCAGTGAAACTGCTATTTAAACGTTCAGCAATAATCGCTGAAGAAAGACATTCACCTGACTCTCTCAGCAAGTCAAATATTCCCAATTCACAGGAAGTAAATATTATCTGAAAAGAAGCGGCAAGATGTACCAACAGGAAAAAGTTTGGGAAAGAATGATCTTTAATTATTTATTTTTTTCTCTTCCAATATATATGTAAAATAGCTGGATAGCTTATGAACAAGGATGAGTGAAAGTCAATAAATATAAAACATTTACAAAGGAAGAGAGACTATTTTAATTAGATGTGTTTTTTCTTAGCTAGAAGCCCTCTTCAGGATAGAGAAAGCATGCCTTTCCCAGTCCTGTCCCTTCATAATGTCCACTTGCTCATTTAGGAGATCTGCAAGAGGAAGTCTGACTCTCTTGAACATAAGTGCAGCTTCTTATGTGATTTGGGATACAGGTAATCCTCAAGTTACCACAGTTAGTGATTTAAGTTATGACATAACCCTCCTCCCCCAAATACTTACGACACAGTCCCAAAGTTATGAATGTTGCAGCACTAAGGCTGTTGTTTACATTTATGAGTGACCACAGAAGCACTGCAATGTTTGTCCTGCCTATTCCACCACCACCACCACCACGCCGGGCTGGGTCTTCACTGGAACTGCATCTCTGGAGACTCACTTACCTTACAATGATCTAGCAAGCCATCAGTTTCTTTGCCTGCTTCAGTGCATTCACAGAGAACAGAGGCCTAAAGTAGTACGAAATCACGCAAGATCAGTAATGCGAGATCTCATGCTACTGATCTCTAGGTCTTCCCACCATTTGCAAAGCCTTTTGCTGCAGATCTCATCCAGGCCTCCATTTGTACAGAACACAGGCAAGATAACGCGAGATCAGTAGCTTTTTGCGGCAAGATTGGAATCTTCTGAGCACCGTGATCTCACACCAGTTAGAACAGTGCAGACTGAACAGGCTACTCAGGAGAAGAGTGTCCCGCCCATCTTCACAAGTCCTCCTGAGTAGAACCTGGGGATGAGGCTGAAGATGAGATGCTGTGGGGAGGGGTATTTTTCAGGAATAATTTCTGAGTTCCTGAAGTGTTGAATGCTGATGTTTGAACTTTCCATCACACGATGGGAGACTT
>JANHFT010007990.1:235996-248259 GCA_032467955.1 Pseudoxenodon macrops | reverse complement strand
TACGAAGCCGAAAACTCCAGCCTGAAGATGACTAGTGGGACCTCATCGAAACATCGCCAAGATACTCTCAATCTTACATGGAAAAAGACCTGAATATGCCAAGATTTGCATACCTATACCCTTGAAAATCTCATAAAACTAGTGCAATGTACATGGTCTTCCAAAGTGCAATGCTTCATGAGTTCAGTTCCAACTAGAGCATATGAATCTCATTGAATAACATCTGGTTACCAACAGCTGACAAATAGGATGAAACTAACCATGTAGTGTTTCTAGGTGGTCAAGGTTACTGGAAATACAATACATTATATAAAAATAGAGAAATCCACCCCACCAAAATAGTGGTAGAACATGGGGGCATGACATAAAGTAACATCCATAACTCTCTGCTCTGAGAGTTTAAGGGAAGGTGGATTCCTTATACAATTCTTATTGAATAACTACCCTATATGCTGCCTTCTCTGTCTTATTAAGTTGGAAATGAAATTGCTGATTTCATCGAAAACAATCCTAGAGGAAAAAAAGAAGAAAAAAGGAGAGTATACAGACACAGAGGGACAAAACTCTCAGCTTCATTATATTACCAATCTATTGCCTTCTATTTTCTAAAATCAATCCTAAGTACTTCTCACCCACCAAATATATATATTTGTCACATCTGCATTTATTTCTGCATATATGTATTTGCAGAGAGACAGTTTGGTGCAATAGTTAGGGTTCTTAGAGAGAAGCCAAGAGTCTGGATATTCTAGATCTGGTTTAGGCATAAAGCCAGTTGGATGACTTTGGCCCAGACATTCTCTTTGGATCTTAGGAAGGAGGCAATGTGTAAACCATTCTGAAATCTTGCCAAGAAAATTGCAAGGAATAGTCCAAGTAGTTGCCAGGAATCAAAACTCATTTGAGCACACACACACACACACACACACACACACACCACACAAGTGTATTTGTACATACAGTATTTGACATAAACTGCCCATGTACCTACAGTTCAAACCAGGCAGGAGAGTCTAATACAAACACACACACACACACACATTTCCTGCAAGATTCAAAGAGAGAATCCCTTTAGTATATAAACAAAAGCACTTCCTATATTTTCCCCTAAACACCAAATATAATCTGTTCTCAGTATACTGTATATGCTGTATATGCTGTGAGAGAGAGAGAGAGAGAGAGAGAGAAAGAGACTTGTCTAACTGGTTAAGGTATAAGGCTATAAATTAGAAGACTGTGAATTCTAGTGTCATCTAGTCGCATGAAGGCAACTGGGTGACTTTGGGCCACTTGCTCTTAGGCTAGCTCTAGGAAAAACAGGTAAGGACAAACCACTTCTGAAATCTTGCCAAGAAAAAGTACAGAGACTTGTATAGGCAGTTGCCAGGACTCAAAACTTGAATTTATGCCTAACTTGAAAGTATAAATATAAAATCTTTACTGGAGGCTGGTAAAACTAGGAAGTTTGCAGAAATCAGCTTCTTTCTATAAAGCTAAATGACCATCGAATCCTCTCTCAGTACAAAGGAAGAATGTTTGATGTTCTGGTTTCAGTCATTAGAAGATTCTGTGGTCATTAAAAGTTGCAGAAATAGAATATTCGAAAGCTGGCTGAAGTAGTGGCTAAAACACTAATATTGTATAGGGGAAAGACACGTATCAGGAACTTTAATATTCCTAGTGTATATGCATGTGCACAGTTCTATGTTCATGTATGCATGTGCATAATTGTACTTTTTAAATATACATCCATCATCTGGCCCATCTCCCACTACACTAGTGTGACATTGTTTCAAATACAGTTGTTCTGGTTCTAGCATTTAGACCCATAAATATGGATAAGATTTTCCAGTAGTTTATGCCATGAAACAGTTTGGCTGGTGGTGATGCTAAAACTAGGACTGGATGGCTAATCACAGAGAAGCTACCTTTGGCAAAATGAAGTGATATCGGGGATATATTTGATGTATATGTTTGCGTGAATTGATGTGAGCTGCAAAATTTCTGGACAGTATATTTTTATTAGGCATTGACTCCACATGTATCTTATTGCTGCTGCTGAGTTAGAAACTGTGCTTGAATTTGTTCTGATCTTCCTCATGTCTTGCTGACAGCTTATGTCTTTCACTGAAAATTCCCTGGTTCAAGTACAAAGGGATATTGGAATGGGTAAACAACTTTCTGCTGGGATTGGTTTCATCCACAATATGCAATAGATTATAACCCTTATCACTTGGAATTCATTGCACATCAAACAAATAGATTGGGAACAATTAAGATTTATTTCCCTGTGATGCAGACATTTTCAGTAAGTGTCCATTGGGATGTTTATTTGCAGAACACAGACCATCTGTGTTTAGGAATCTCTAGAAAATATGTTCTGCTTGGCTGAGAAGTTGTTTTGTGTGAATGCCTGAACTAGGAGTGGAACTGCTCCAGTGACTTAGAAATACGACGAGTGTCTTCTAGGACAAAATGTGCTGCAGGCATAGTTAACTTTGCCAGTATGAAAGAACTGTAGATTCTCAAGGAAGTGGATTTTAGATCACTTTCATCTATATAATGTCAAACAACCTTTCTAAATTTCATTCATTTCTCTTTACAATTGTTTTTCAGTTGCAGATTGATTGAATGGTTAAGATAATTCACTCCCTACTCCCAATTCAACAGATCAGTGCATTTTGGGTAATAGTATTTTTATTTCATTTGGTGTTTGCTTATCTCTAAGAACAGTATAAGCAAAGTGAAAATTACATCAATAAGAAATTTGACAACATAATATTCAATTTAAAAGCATAATCTAATCTCAGCATTGCCATAATTTAAACTGGTGTTCAATACTGTCACTGAAAAGAGTTTTCCAGTTTCAGAAAGCACCAGAAAAAAAAGTAAGTATTTTAACTCTTTATCTCCAAAATACAGGAGATCGGACTCCAGCTGCAATTCAAGTAAAGGGCAATTCCAAAGAGTTAATATTAAATGGGAGAAAGTTAAAAAACATGAAGCTTTTCTGAATCGAAGGAAAACTAAGCAACCAGGATCCAGGGGAGTACATCAGAATATTGATTGTAATTACAGAAAATAATGTAAATCACTGGCTGTTTCTGCTTGTATCTACAGGTACAGATTAGGTGCAAACATATCTTAATTGCAGTAACTGCGAGAGGGATCTTGGAGTTCTAGTACACAATCACTTAAATATGAGTCCGCGGTATGCTGCAGCCACAAAAAAAAGCCGATGCAATCCTAGGCTGCATCATCAGAGGGATAGATCAAGATCATGTGAAGTGTTAGTACCACTTTATAAGGCCTTGGTAAGACCACACTTGGAATACTGCAGAGGTGGGTTACTACAGGTTCTACGTCATAGAGCCGGTTCTGGTCCGTGAACGCCACCATCTTTTTCTTTTCTTTTTTTGAAAAAACATTTTTTTATTTTTTTTCGGTTTTTGGTTCTTCTGCACATGCTCAGAAGCTGAGTTTCCACACTGCGCATGCATCACCATCTTGTTTTTGGCCTTTTTAAAAAAAATGATTTTTTTCCCACCGTGCATGTGCAGGCCCATGTGGTGCGTGCACTCACGAGGCAAGGCCACACGGTGCAGGAGGCAGTGAACCAGTGGCGAGGTAAGTTAGAACCCACCCCTGGAATACTGCATCCAATTTTGGTTGCTACAATATAAAACAATATAAAAAAGATATTGAGACTGGAAAGAGTGCAAAAAAGGAACAACAAAGATGATTAGGGGGCTGGAGGCTAAAATATGAAAAACGGTTGCAGAAATTGGATCCGTCTGGTCTAGTGAAAAGGAGGACTAGGGGTGACATGACAGCAGTGTTCTAATATTTGAGGGGCTGCCACAAAGAAGAGGGGGTCAACCTATTTTCCAAAGCACCAGAATGCAAGACAAGAAACAATGAATGGGAACGAAGAAGAGAAGCAACCTAGAACTAAGGAGGAATTTCCTGGCAGTGAGAATAATCAACCAGTGAAATTCCTTACCTCAGGGGCTGTGGTGCTCCATCACTGGAAACATTTAAGAAGAGCTTGGACATCCATTTGTCTGAAATGGTATAGGGTATCCTGCTTAAGCAAGGGGTTGGACTAGAAGACCTCTAAGGTCCCTTCCAACTCTGATGATGATGATGTCCTGATAGGTTAGCAGCACTGACCTAACTGAATTGATAACAACCCTGATAATCCAGCCAATATGTGACCTAGAGACAGAAAAAAGATATGAATCAAGAAATCCGAATCATAAGAATCATATCATTCTAGATCTGAGAACAAAATCTGAAAGCCCTGCCAGCAAGCTATTGCAATAGTCCAAGTGACTGCTTAACCATCTCAATAATAAAAAATGGTCAAATTTTATAGATTCATTATTTGTATTTTTGAATTTTTTCAGAAAAAAAGTATTTAAAGTTTCTCATTGATAAGAACTCCCAAATCTTAACTTTTTTGAGACACTTGCAATTATCAGTTCTGAAAAATAGAAGAAAAAGGAAGAGGAAAGAAAGCATCAGGATGAAACATAATAAGGATGGACATCTATAAATTTAAAGTGATGGGAATACATTTAGTTGAAAATCCAAATGTATTCCCAGGAAAACATGATCTACAACATCGCCAAAAAAGGCATTAAGAATGTTTAACCTAATATTGCATAGCTTCTTCTCCATTAATATTACACTACTAACCAAAGCATACAAAACATTTGCTAGACCAATTCTTGAATGCAGCTCATGTGTCTGGAACCCGCACTGCATATCAGACATTAATACAATTGAGTGTGTCCAAAGATATTTCACAAGAAGAGTCCTCCACCCCTCTGCACACAATAGAATACTTTATGCCACCAGATTTGAAATTCTGAGCTTAGACAACTTAGAACTACGCCGCCTTCAGTATGACCTAAGTGTAGTACATAAAATTATCTGCTACAATATCCTACCTATCAACTACTACGTCAGCTTCAACTACAACAATACACAAGCACAAAATAGATACAAACTTAAAGTGAACTGCTCCAAACTCGACTGCAGAAAATACAACTTCAGCAACAGAGTGGTCAATGCCTGGAATGCACTACCTGACTCTGCGGTTTCATCCCCAAAAATTTAATCTTAGACTGTCTACTGTTGACCTCACTCCATTCCTAAGAGGTCTGTAAGGGCTGTGCATAAGCACACCAGCGTGCCTACTGTCCCTGTTTTAATGTTCCCTTTTATTCAAATTCATTTCATGTATTCAAATCATGTTTATACTTATACATATTATCTAATACATGCTTGACAAATAAATAAATAAAATAAATAAATAAATAAACAATGTCATCAGTAAAGATACTAGTTTAACTATAAAGAAGAACTTCTAGAATTCAACAACAAAGCATAACAATGAACCAAAATAATTCTAGGACTGAACTAGACTCTTTCATAATATTGAAAAAAAACCATAATATAGGATGAAACCAAGAACCATCTAATATCATCCTTCCTTTCAGAAGATAATAAAATCTGGTGATCAAGGGTGTGAGACCCTACAGACAAATCCTCCAGGACCAGTACTGATAAATAATGTTTTACCTTAGTCATCATCAAACCAGTGACAGCTCAGTGGAATGATCCACACCAAATTATGATTAAAATAGAAAAATGTTAACAAATAGGGAAGAACTTGCTAAAATTATTTAAACAAATATGAAGACACTCAATTAAAATTAGAAAAACTGCAGCAGCCATGGCATATATTTTTTTAAAGGAAACTATTTCAGAAAGTCTAAAAAGTACTTGCAATAACAGAAAAAGTAAAGCACATGGTAAAGAATATTTAAAAAGAAAGAAGAAATGCATCAAGAAGAGAAAAAGTGGTACAGTCAATTTCTGAAATTATTTTGATAAGTCTTTTCCTCCCCCAAAAACAGGAGAGAAAATAAACCACTAGATGAGAAACAACTTGGAACAATAGGGATAGAAGCCTGGAGTGTTTCAATTTTAGCCAAAAATATCTATCAGAATCATCAGAGCTAAGTGAAAAGGACCTTTCAATATCAGCCTATGGCAAAGATGAAGATAAAAGAGGTTGATCTGTAGCAAAAAAAAAGCTATCTAGGGGACTTGGCTTGAATAGAAATTAAATTTTAGAAATAATTTGGTTTGCCTTGTTCCGGGACTGCAGATAAATCAGTAGCATCTTTATGAAAGAACTCCTTTGACAGCAGAAGGGAGCATTCTACATTTCTGATCTAGTTTACGAACATGAACTAGAGTATTCCTAAATATAGAGACAGCCACGGATAGGGATTCTTTTTTTTTAGTCTAATCAAAGGGCAAAATTAAGGGCCATTGTCAATGTCTCCGGAGGTTCAACTTCAGATGAAATCAGCTGAGAGGAAGTAAGGCCCAGGACTAAATCAGAAAATGAGTTAATAGATGTAAAACAGATTGGCCTGATCAAAAGTCTTTGATGAGTTAGTGGTGGAAAGATGCACCCCAGAGAGAAAAAATTACAATAAAATGGCCAGGTTAGGTTTCTTTGATTAAATCACACAATGCGAGCTGCATATTTTTACTTCAAATTAAATCAAAGATGTTATGATGTGCAGAAGTGTGTGGGGGAAGGCGGTGTCTCTAACAACTGTAGATTAAAGAAAGTTATCAGTGAGTGAACATCCTTTCAAAAATTTAACATCAGAAATATTAAAATCCCCAAGCAACAATTTTAGGATGTTCTCAGATAAAGGGACTTCTTTGTCTCAGCCAAAGCAACCATTTGGACTGGATGGCTTTTACAAAAACATAGCCAGCGAAGCAGATAGATTTCTGTTTTTCTCTCTTAAAAAAATGCAAAACCAGAACCATGAACAAACATTCTTCAGAGATCTAGCCTTATTTTTGCCATGGGGCAGATATAATTTTAATCCTGACCAGTGTAAAAATATTCTGTTAAATAGCGTCAAATAAAAGTCGACCTATGGATTCAGGTTTAAATGCATGTATTCAGACATTATACCCAAGCCTTTGAGGGGGATTCCTTTTTACTGTATCATAGAATGGAATGGAGGGTTAGATAATAACTTATCCTTCTCTACACCTACACCTCAACTATCCATGTATAATTAATTTCAAAGTGGCAATATCACAGAAATCACCTGATCTCCAACAATATTTATAATGAATTTTTGTTGCCCTATTGAGCAGTCAGAATTAATTGGAAATATTTTACTTCTGTCTTTTTTCTAACATATTTCGGTTGCTTAGTTCCCATATTTCTATTCTCAGACTATATTTAGCCTTCAAGTCTCAGCATCATGAATGTGTTATTACATTGAAGAAAACAAAATTAATATACAACTGCTAATGATGCAAAATGGACACACACAGGCACACACACACACAGGCACATATAAGGCACGACTGTCAATATAGGTAGTCTTCGATTTGCAACAGTTCATTTAGTGACCATTTGATGTCACAATGGCACTGAAAAAAGTGACTTATGACCATTTTTCACACTCACAACTGTTGCAGCATCCCCGTGGTCACATGGTCAAAATTCAGATGGTTGGCAACTGGTTCGTATTTATGCAGTGTCCTGGGGTCATGTGACCAGCTTTTGCGACCTTCTGACATGCAAAGTCGATGGAGAATCCATATTTAATAAGTGCAATGATTCACTTAACAACTGTGACAAGGAAAGTCATAACATGGGGCAAATTTAACAAATGTTTCACTTAGCAACATACATTTTGGGTTCAATTGTGGTCGTAACTTGAGGACTACCTGTATATTATACTGGGATATAGAAACATGCTAAGGTTTTTGACTGTTACACTGCCTGGCAGGATCCTTCAGAGGTGGGTTCCTACTGGTTCTATCTGGTTCTATAGAGTAGGTAGTAACTGTGGTGACATCACGGAGCCAGTTCTGTCGGTGGCTCCATGGGCGCTGCCATCTTGAATTTTGCTTATGCGCAGAAGCTAGTTTTTGACTGCCACACACATGCTCACACGCGTCCCTGAGCGAACCGGCAATAGGAAAATTCAGAACCCACCTCTGGGATCCTTCCTTAGGTTATTAGAACTTGACTTCCTGATAATGGTAAAGAACCTGATATTTTTTAGTCCTGGGGAATTTTAATCTTCCTGCCTTGGTGGCCATTTCCAGAAAGGTGCAAGTGTCCCCCACAGAGTCCATGGGCAAAAGCTTGCTTCTGGGTTTTAGCAGTCCAATCCTGATAATTTTTAGGAATCATATCAAATGAGACTTTGGAGTCACATGAATTCTGTGGGTTGTGGACTTCTATCCCTATCCCACAATTGTCCTTCGCAAAGAGTTTTCTCATCTAAATTCAGCTGGGGGGGGAAAAATGAGAAAAAAGGGGGCCTGGAAATTGCCACTACATGCACTGGAGGGCAGGAAAAAGTGGTGTGATCACAGAATTGTGTCTTCATTATAGCTGTGTGAGGAAGCTCAGCTTTGTGTTAAGAAGGCACTTTGTGCTGTGAAAATGACACCTTTCTCTTCAATGATGCAATTTCCCTTTTCAAGATGCTTTGCGTTGCCCTAAGGTTTCCATTTGGCAGTTTCAGTGGCTACAAGAGGCTTCTCCATATGTTCAGAAGTCTCTTCTGGCTAGTGGAATTGGAAGACAAGAGGCTTGGCATGTCAAGAAAATCAATGTATTCAGTAATGCACTTTCAAAATGATGATTCACCTAAACGTTTCGCAAAGTACCTCATTGAAGCTTTGCATAGTCTCTCTCTCTCTCTCTCTGCATTTGCATTTGCTCCATTGACACACATATTCAGATGTCCTTGCTGTTAAGGTCACCCACCACCCAGCAATCCATTATGAACTTACCTCTTTGCCTTTCAATGTTACCGTAGTTACATGGCCTGGGGCGTCAGAAGAAGGTATTTTTACATAGCGGCATCCTATTTGTAAAAAGGGTTTCTTGCATTATATTTTCTTAGGTTCCAGGTAAAGAAATCTTTCTATAAATTATTTTAAAGAACTTTTAATTTTTCATGAAAGAAATCTATTCCAGCTGATATTTCTTTTATTAGTTTGACATTGATTGATGGTGTAAAACAGGGGTGTCAAACTCGATTTCATTGAACGCCACATCAGGGTTGTGTTTGACCTTGGGGAGGTGAGTGGGTGTGGCTAGGATGGGCTCAACATCCTGCAGCCCTCTGCCAGTGAAAATGGAGCCCAGGAGGGGGGCTCATGAGCTCCATTTTCTGTGGCAGAGGCACTGAGGGCTGGTCCTTCACTGTTTCCAGGGTGGCCCCATGGGGCCAGATCTAAGCACCCCACTGGCTGCATCTGGCCCACAGGCCTAGAATTTGACACCCCTGGCATAAAACAATTATCTGTTGTAAGCTAATAAGTTTCTTAAAGTTGGCAAAATAGATGTGGGAATTTTAAGATGTACAGATGCTGGTAGAAAAAAGGTGGTGAGTTAATATGTGCTCTGTTGCAAAAAATTAATGTGTGCTCAAAGAAACAGAAATAGCAGTGTATAAGCGCATGCTTCTGCCCACTTCATCGGATGAAAGTGAGAGCTGACTATCTCCAGAGACACAGAGAAGTAAGTTGAACGCAATGTGAAGGGAGTTCTTAAGATTCGTTCAGGTCAAGAAAGAATGGGTTCTGAAATGTAGATGTAACAGAAATGTGAATAGCCAGTGTGGAAGAAGAAATTGAGATGGCTTGGTCGTGAAGAAAGAAAGAATGGGGATCGCTTTTCAGAATAAACATTCAAAAAGCGAATGGTTTGAGATTGGAAAAGAAAGTTATGGTTGGAAGGAGTTGATAAGGTCCACATAAAGAGAGAGGTGAGAAGTTTAATGAAGAGAACGCAATGCATGAATTTGCATGTGGATGTTTTTAGCGAAAATTGTTTGCAAGGAGGGGGAAAATAGAGAAGCATAATGAATGCCGCTGCTATAAAGTAGTTTTAGTTAGATTCCTCTTCTTTCCTCTAATCATCTTCCTTGACTTTTTTGTGTGCTTTCTCTGTTTACACTTTGCATAATACTATCTCAACAGAGTTGATGATGGACTTGCATGTACCTATGTGGCAAATCACTTGGTGAAATTAAAGGCTTATAAATACATAAATAATGATCATGTGCCTTATCATAAAATGAGAGGTGGAGAGGGAGAGAGACTTTCAAATTTCTAGAGATATTGAAAATTGGAGGACTGACTTTCTACAAATATCCTGAGATATTTGGGTAAATATCACATACAGTATCTTCCTTGGTTCATTGTGGAAAACATTTACCACTTGTTCTCTCTTGATAGATAAAGGCAAACAATGTTCATGTGGATAGATTTAGGTATTGATGGAAAGAACTCCTAGAAGGGGATCATAGGACAGTGGCCAGCAAAAACTTCACGAATTTCTTTTTTCTCAGTTGGTAATATGCCCAGTAGTGGGATTCAAAATTTTTTACAACTGGTTCTGTGGGTGTGGCTGAGCATGGCATGGCTTGGTGGATGTGGCTTTGTGGGCATGGCAGAGGATACTGCAAAATCTCCATTCTCTCCCCATTCCAGGGGAAGGTTACTGCAAAATCCCCATTCCTCCTGATCAGCTGGGACCCAGGAGGCAGAGAATAAATGTAGGCGGGGCCAGTCAGATGTGGTATTTACCGGTTCTCCAAACTACTCAAAATTTCTGCTACCGGTTCTCTAGAACTGGTCAGAACCTACTGAAACCCACCTCTGAAGGCAGAACAAGCAATCTGTCAAACCTTGTCAAAGCTGATCATTGAAGAACCTGGAAGAACCACCAAATGCCAATTTGTGATAACTAAAGGGAACATGAAATTCCTGCTGATACTTCTGCAATCCAGAAGATAGCAATGAAGGCATGAAGCAATCAGAATTGCAATTTATCGCAGTTGCCATGCCTACCTAAACAGCCCATGGCTGTACCAGGTATAACTATCCAGTTATGGACTCTATCTATCTTTGGAAGTTGTTAGTTGCAGAGGACTTGTGTATCACATTAATGGTTTCCACTGGAGACTTCAAATAAATATGCCTAAGTGAACCAGCCTCACGTCACATGCTTTTATTTAACTACTCTATACAAAATCCATTTTATTGAATTTGTGCAACAAAGAAACAAATGTATCTCAAATACAGATGACAAAGACAATAACAAAACTAACAAGGGAATGGCAGGAAAATTAAAATCAAGAAACTCAGGCAGGGAAATTGCTATGCAGCAGAAGGCTGCTACAGTAGCAATAATTCCAAATGAACCCTAGAACCCAAAAACCTAAATTAATTAATAACCTGCCAGGTATCTCAGATGATTCCCTCCCCCAAGCACTACTCCTCTAAGATCTTGGTTGATAATATACTCAAAACCCAACTTCATAAAACTTCAGCAGCAGCCCAGTGGTGGGGCTGTTGCCGATTCAGACCACTTTGGGCTAACTAATAGTTCTGACCAGCGGGTGCGCCCATGCCCCAGCGCTATTTTGGCCATATATTGCCGTGTTTTTGAGGCCATGCATGGAAGGCTGTGCATATGTGCAGAAGGCCATGCACATATGCACAGCCGCATGAGTGGATGGCATGCATGTTCACATGTCCAGTTGTTACATTATGAGATAACCACCTCTGAGAACACTCAGTGCCTCCAGCTAACCAAGCATATCCCACATATACACATACACTTCCATATATGATCACACAATGTTTTCAGTCAGTCCCTTCTTATTGGAGAGGTTAAGTGCCCATATATTCACAATCCTAGTGAAATTCCCCTTCAGCTCTCACCCATGGAAAGGTAAGCTGAGATATCATCCACAATTCACAGTCTTTTCTTACTTGATGACCAATCCAATTACCAATACAAATTCTCTTAGGTTACAGTGACTTTCACCTGAGACCAGCCCACATTAAAATGGCTGTTACCTTCTGGCTTCCAGCCAGGATGGAAGCATGATGGCTACCCAATTGCACGGGGACCTAGAAATACAGGCACAGTGACCAGGTAGCCACAACTGCCCTGACAACCCCCCCATCTCTAGGCATCCATGATGAAAGAAAATGAAGCTCCCATCTGCTCTTTTACAGAGCCTTCATCCTTACTTCAGATCACACATCCCCTCTGTAAGTCAATAGAGGGTTTCCTCTGTGGTCAGCCACCCAGTCTGTCTCCTTCTTACTGCTGTGTCATTGTACAGTGTACACAAAGAGAGTACCCAGCACAGATAAGCTGATCTGCACAC
>JANHFT010007990.1:169013-181838 GCA_032467955.1 Pseudoxenodon macrops | reverse complement strand
AATAAAACATACAATACAAAAATTAAAAAACAAATTAAAAAACAAATATTTATAAATCTGGCCCTATTGTCACCAGCAGCTTACTACCTACTAAGTAGAACCAGTCCGAACCAGTAGGAACCCACCTCTGGTGTGGCCTACTAAGCTTCCTGCACTATGGTGGGGGGAGGTTTGCTCTCCCCAGGCGCTGAAGGTTTTCCTTGAGCCTCCAGGAGGGCGAAAATGGCCTTCCCCCGGGCACTGGAGGCCCTCTGGAGGCTGTAAATGGGCCCATTTCTGGACTTCCGGTACTTCCAGTAGGCCTGCTTTTCACCCAGAGCCTCCACGCGGGCCCTGCACTTACCTAGCATCCAAAACAGGCCACGTGGAGACTCCTGGGAAGGGCGGGGCGGGGTCAACCAGTCCTTGCAACTACCGGTTTAGCAAACCAGATTAAAATTAACATCCGGTTCACCCAAACCGGTCCGAACCAGCTAATCCCACCCCTGGTATAGTTTTATTAGAAGGCAAGTGAATTACAGTAATCCGTAGCCAAAACTGAAAATCACCAGCCAAAATCCCCAAGAAGAAAGAAAGGTAGGCCAAAAAGAAAGACGACGTTACAGAAGTAGCTAATGAAAAACATTAATAAGAATGGTGGGAGTTAGGAGGCCTACTAAACATCTCGATTTCTTGTGCCTTGGATCCACTTATACGTGAAGAAGTCTGTCCAGTTCTGGACCCATATTTTAACAATTTGGAATGAATTCAGAAACGTGCAATGAGAACAGCCAGGATACAAGAAGCTGGTTCCTGTTAAGAAAGATGGAAGAAGTTAGTCTATTGAACGTAGAGAAAGGGCCACTGAAGGAGGATATGATACTTAAAGGATGACACAAGGAGGAAAAATCAGGACTTGTTCTCTTTTGTTCTGTCAGATAATAGATTTAATTTACAGAAAGTGGAACCAGTGACCCAGGGAACTATGGATTTGTTCAAGAAAAGAATAGACAATTGTCTGTTGAAAATACTTAATCTGGATTCTTACACTGTGTGTAAGAATCTATGACCAAATCCGTAGAACTGGATCTCCTACTTTTTTTTTTTTTTAACTCTGCCTTCGTTTGCTTCTGGGGCCGATGTAAAAATCCTATGCATAGCCCTCTTTAAGACTCAAGTAAGAGGAGAAGAAGACCAAAAAAAATCATTTTTCTTATTCTTTACAGTTCTTCTTTTGAATGATAAAACACCCACCCACCCCCATTACTGTTCAATGAACCGTTTTGCATTTGAACACGGATGCCAAAATAAAGAATTGCTATTAATTGAAAGGCATGGGTACAGTTGGCTATCAGTGTGAAGGAATTACGTTACTAAGGCAACAGTAACTGTAAGTAATACTATGACTTTAAGCCATCCTATCCATCCTTTTCCCTAAATTAAACGATGTATGATCATCATCATAATTCTCGCCGTTGTCCAACCTATACGGTCCTGAGCCAGTGGTGAAATCCAATTTTTTTTACTACCAGTTCTCTGGGCGTGGCTTGGTGGGCATGGTGTGGCAGGAGAAGGATACTGCAAAATCTCCATTCCCATCCCACTCTGGGGCCAGCCAGAGGTGGTATTTGCCAGTTCTCCAAACTACACAAAATGTACACTACTGGTTCTCTGAACTATTCAAAAATTCTCTCCAGAGCCTGTCAGAACCTGCTGGATTTCACCCCTGTTATGTGGGAAAGATAAAATTTCATATTACTCTAATTTAATATAATGATTTCTAACCTGTGTTCAAGGGATTATTGCTGATTTACAACAGTATGGAAGATAGCATCTGTCATGAAGATATACATATATGATGCCTATTATGTGTGCATGTATGTATGTACATAATAAATCTTTCATGATTGGGGCATTCTCACATGAAGTTTTATGAGATTTTAGCTATTCAAGTGAAATGGTCAAAATCTCAGGAGAAGGTCTGTTCTCATGAGAATGTGAATCCTTAAAATCTTTCAAAATAAACTTTATTTGATTGAGGGAGGGGGGAGATGTTTCCCAAGGATATTATCTGAGATAAGTCACAAGAATTATAATACCTACAGCTACTACATTACTGACCTTCTGGCTTAATTGGTGCTTTTCAAGTATTTGATGATGTTATTATATTTTCTATATTAGTAAATGTTTGGAAGAATTGATGAGAAATTGTTTGCCCTTGTTCCATATCTGACCATATCATTCATATCATAATATGGGGAAATGTCTGTTGACTTTCTGTTATTGTCAAATCTATTGGAAGTATATGTATATTCTATATAAGTGATAAATAAAGTCAAATGAAAAATAATAAGAATTGCTTGGATTTTTTTCCATTTGCTCCATCCTTCCTTTTTTTTTTTGTTATTTATGTGATTAAAATGATGGTAATAACTTGATAAATGTGGGATTCTCATAGATTCCGAAATTGTGTGTAGTTTCTATGATAGAAAATGAATATGAGAGTGATCAATGCTTTTTGAAATTGACAATGTTGGCACCGTACAAAGAAAACCAGTATAAGATGTTTTACAGGTTGAATCGGGGTGGGTTATAACTTACCTCGCCACCGGTTCACTTCCTCCTGCGCTGCATGGCCACGCCCGTGCATGCACAGTGCAAAAAAATGACAAAAAATGACAAAAAGTCTGAAAACAAGATGGTGACGCATGCACAGTGCCAGAAAGTCAGTTTCTGTGCATGCGCAGAAGAAGAAAAAACCCGTAAAAAATTGCCCCAATTTTGTTTCCCCCCCAAAAAAAAATGGTGGTGTCAACAGCCCAGAACCAGTTCCGTGACATCACCAGCGACTTACTACCTACTCTATAGAACCCACCTCTGTGTGGCATCTGCCGCCAGCGAGAATAGCCAGGATGTTCCCAAACACGTCCCCATCATGTTGGAAATGTAAGACAAGTTTTGAGTCATATTATCATTTATGGTGGACCTGTGCAATAGCAAAAAGATATTGAAAAAAAATAAATTATGGCTGGAAGAAATAACAGGATTCGCTATAGTTTGGAAACCAGAATTATTTTTATTGGGTGTAATTAAAAAAAAATTACAAGAAAGAAATACAATATTTAATTATACATGTACTAACAGCAGTAAGAATAATTTATGTGCAATACTGGAAAATTGATAATATACCAAAAGAAGAAGAAAAAATAAGAAAAAATTAGAATGCGCAGATATGGATACATTGACTAAAGAAATAAGGGGAAAGGAAGAGACAGAATTTTACCAGATTTGGAATAAATTATATAAGTGGTTAGAAGAGAGAAATAAGAAGTAAAGGGATGTATAACTGAGCTCAGTTGAATCCAGTTATTATAAATATGTAGTGTATCATAGAAGGGGAAATATGTTAAGCAAAATGTAAATTGAAATATGTAAATAGTTAAGAGATTGATAGACTTGTAGCAAAAGGGGAATTTAAACTCCTATTGTGTGGTTTTTGTATGTTTTTTTGTTTGTGTAGTTGTTGTTTTTATGTCTTTTAAAAATAATACAATATATTAAAAAAGAGAGTGATCAATGCTTGAATAACATATTAAACGGGAACACATATTTAATTGTTAGAAATTTTTGAATTCCATAACTATTTAGAAATATATTTTACCCTTGTGCATATTATGTTAGAAAGACAAAAAGTGAAAGAAAATATCATTACTGCTCTGCTTTTTATAACAGAAAATTGACTTTAATTTTGACCTATATTCATCCAATGTAATAAATAATTAGTTTATTAATTGTTGTTGTTTTATCAATACAAACTTAGATTTTCAGTGGAATAACTGGCTTCAGTGTAGCCTTAAAATTCAATGTACTCTTAAATTAGATTGATGTACTATTTTTAGGCTACATAGATTGATATGATGAGTTTAATTTAAAAAAAATTAAAACAAAACATCATAAGATTCAATAGCTGAAATGAGAGTCATGACCACATAAACATGTCATTGATGTAGGTAATCAAAATCCCATCATAAAATATTTTACATTTTCTAGTTTGCCAAGGATAACTATACATATATAGACATGAAGATTACAGCACTTCTATTCTGGAATTAATATAATTGTCTCCATATGGAAGCTATATGACTCATCTTCTGAAATTGACATAGTTCATGGAAGTCATCCCCTGCCTCCAAGGTTGCCCATAGAATCCTGATTATACAAAGGCATGTACACTCTTTATGGCTTTTTCTCCTTGATATGGTTCTGAAATTAGAAGGAAAAAAAAATACTTTCTTTGAAAATAATGTACTGCTTGATATGAAAATAACAACTAGCTGTAAGAATTCCCAGGTTGGTGCTTTGTAGCTTTTATACTCTTTTAGAGTTATATATATTTACCATGTTCTCTATGCCATATTGGATAGAACATGGGAAAAATAACCTGAGTCTGGCCTATGAGGTAATAATGACTAAAGCTAATTACTCAAACTTTGTTCTGAACTTTTCATGGTGTTCCACCGTCTGCTGTGAGACAACATCTACACGGTTCTTGTGTCCACTCTTGTCATAGCTTTCAACCGTTTTCAGTCATCATAGGATGAGTAATAACTCAATGAAAGATATGGTGACAGGGAGAAAAATCTTTCACAGTGGCCTAAAGATTGGAGAAAGTAGAAAGAACTCCAGAATGTAACCTTTTAATGAAACAGATTTAGCACAAAATAGGGATGTTCATTCAAACGTTGAATGTTTCCAAACAGTCTATGCTGACTTTAGAACAGATCAATGTGCATGCTTCTGAAGAAATCCAAACTTAAAACATGTATTACGAGATATGTAATCATGCCACCCACGATATCAGTCATGCTGGAAGTTGTTAAATTCATCATTATTTTCATATTCCTTCATTTTTATTGGCTATTTTTGTTGCTCATCACAAAACAACTGAAGGTGGGGTATTGCTAACATTTCCCCCCTCCCATGAAAGGTGAAGGAAGCCATTTTTGTTCAGAACTGGCTCCGTGACATCACTAGCGGCTTACTACCTACTCAGTAGAACCAGTCCAAACCGGAGGAACCCACCTCTGGTACAGAGGTTCCTGAGTCACAGATGCAACAAGCAGTGTGACTAATATTGAAAGACATTGGAAGGTATAATTCAGTAATATCTAAAGGATTATCACATATGATGAATATTCATGCCCATCAGAATGGGGGGAGGGGGTTCAGAAAATGTCCCTTCCCCCAAAACAGTTTCCATTTCATTCTTCTGGTTTCAAAGTAGCACATGAATACACATGAGTGTACTATCTTTTCCAGAGGCTGAGACTTTGCAATACTTCTAACCCATGGACTGCAATCTGAATTGGCTAAGAGCAGGATAAAGGAAATGCAGACTGGGTTTAGTATCAGTGGAAAAAAACCCACCTCAAAACATAAAAAAATATATTTCTAGAACAACCAAAGAGTAGGAGCTCGCTGGATGTTTGTAGATCTGCCCTGTTGCACAGGCAGGCATCACAATGGAGAACGTACGTTGCCTGGATCTTGTAGGTTACCTTGTTTAATTGAGGGAACATGGGACATGCCCACTTTACCCAATCTTATTAGGTGAGCAAAAAATATTCGATATAGTTGGTCTCTTAAGTAACCAGACTCTTACACAAAAAAACCTACTTCATTTTTTTCTTCCCTGATTATTACAAAGGATCACACCAAACTTTATTTCTCGTATGTAAAACTGTGATCATTCTTGTATCAATTGTATGCTTTTTTTTGTCCTTATGAACAATGTAATGAATTAGTGTGTGTGTGTGTGTGTGTGTGTGTGTGTGTGAAGATGTATGTTCTTTTCTTTACCCTTTTTTTTTCCAATTGCGGTCATTATTTATTAAACTTCTATGCTGCTCATCTCGTCCAGAGGTGATTCTAAGCAGCTTACAATCAATAAAAACAAGATAAAACATTAAAACAATATTAACACTAAAACTGATTTAAAAATTGAGAAAGATAGGAAGGAAGGGAGCAAGATACACATTGAAAGTAGGTGGGGTTTTAGCTTAATAACCAGGGTAAAATTGTATCCAGTCACCTGATGATTCACTTAACAACCATACTGCTTAGTGACTGAAATTCTTGTCCCATTTGCAGTCAATTCAAGGAGTTTCTACAAGACCACCGCATACTGAGGGAAGGAATATTTTCCTCAGGGAGGAACAAACGTATACAGTCTTTCAGGGATGACTTAAGAAAGTCTATTTCCTGCATCTACTAAAATGAAGTGATCGTACAGATCAGTGGTTTGTTAATTTTAAGTTACTGAATGATGTGTTACTGGTTTGGCTTGCAACGCAGTAACAAAGCTTCCTGTTCTGGAAGATCAGCCACATGTTTTTGACATGGGTAAATGGCCTGTTCATAATGAAGCAAATTGATTCCAAATGAGAGTGACTCAATCAAAAAGAGAATTGTAGAGGGGGGGGAGAAATCCTGCGGAAATACCAATTGTTGTGCATATGGTTTATTGCAACTATTTTACCTTTGCTGGTATATTACACCAAACTTTATTGTAGTCAGTGGAAATGACACTTTAGTACTAATTAATTTCAAATCAAGCCAAAAAGCAGTGCAGAATGAGAGGTTTTTTTTTTCTCAAACAGAAGAAACGAAAGTGAGAAAAGGACACACACATCCTCCTACCCAATTGGAATCTGGGCACCCAGTGAATGCCAGGCTCCTTTGGGCTGCCCCTTCTGTGTAAAGCAAAAAGCTGCTCCCCATTCCTCCCTTCCCCCAGGAATTAGCCCCTTCACCCCAAAAACAGTCACTGCACATGGACTGACCACAGTAGGTTTACTCCAACAGAACATCTGCAAACACTGGTCTTTGCTTCATATAAACAGACTTATGCTTAACTATATGTTTGAAACATACAGTGTGCCATACAGTTCACTTGATTTGATTTGATTTATATAAGTGCCCATCTTAAGCACATGATTCTGGGAAGTTCATAGCATTAAAATAAATAACAATAGAAAATCAAATGAGATAGAACACAACAGCCTGAGAATCATAAAAGCCCTTAGTATAGCCAGCATTCAGGATCAAGAAAATTTAATCTTTAAGGCCCTGCACAAGTCAGCAAGGTTTAGATAATTAGGTTCCAGAAAATGGATGCCATAGCAAAAAAACATCTTTCAGATTTCAAGAAGTTATAATTATTATGCACACACCATAAATGCAAGAGAGAAAGAGAGACAGAGAGAGAAAAAGAAAGAGAAAGAAATAAAGAAATAAAGAAATAAAGAAATTTCCAAGTTTCTGAATGTATAAATTCCATTTGTAATTAATTTTCTTTGGGAAGGGTTTCCAGATTATGTATGTACTGCATGTATGCATTTAATAATTCCTTGGTGTCAACTAGTCCCATTCAAAATTAGGTAATGCCCCTTTTAGAAGCCTGCATTAAACTGAACATCTGAAATCGCTATTGAAGGCTTTCCTTTCTCTGCCCTGCCTTCTTCCATTGAACCTGAACGTTCATAGCTGTGGAGTCATCCTCTAGTAAACACAATAAATTATACAGTCATGCTCTCTTGGGAAAATACAACATTTCTCATCTGAGGAATAAAGCGCACATTTTACTTCCAAGCCTATGCCGAACTACCATTCTTTATGCATTACAGAATGTTTATACAAGTAAACGTGAGACAAACAGGTTCGATTGGTGTCAAAATGCACTCCCTGCAGCATTTAAGGTGTTCTCTTTTAACATTAATCCTGTGGTAAAATTGCAGCCTTTCTTTTTGTACCTTGAGAGTAGTCATGAGGTTAAGCAAAAATACAAATGAATGAATAAGAAACTTATAAATTAATTTTACAAGAGACTTAACCTGGAACAGAGGGAATCTGAAATGCTATGATCTTTGATAATCAAAGATTTGAAAATGGTATTTCACACAGTAGTTCAATATTCAAACATCAACCTTTTTTTAGAAATAGCATATTCCTGTCTTTTACCAACAAAAACAGTCAGTCAAACCCAGTCAATAGCTGGTGACCCAAAATATTTTTCACTCCTAAACATGAGTTGCCCTCAGTTTAATTGGGGAAATCTGATTTCAAAAAATTGGGGGAGATAAGTTTCATGTAGCTTATCAATGAAGTGAATGGATTTGTGTAACATGTCCAGAGTTACATACGTGATTTGATAGTAAAATAAAATAATCTTCCTTGTGACTAATTTCCTGGATACTCATCTTTCAAATAAATACCATGGGAAGACATCCTGAAAGAATTCTTTCCTTCCTGGCCACATCACCCAGAGGCATAGCAAGAAGCAAGAAGCATCTGCAGATAGAAAAGTTCTAGAATGAAGGAAAGAGAATCAGAACAAAGGACATTAAAAGTACAGAAATGCTAAAACATTTCTTAGAATACAAAGACAGAGAGAGAGAAAGGGAAAATGACCCACATGTATTCACATAGTATTAACTGTACTATTTTTTTTAATTAAATTGTTATTTTGAGCCAAGGTGGCGCAGTACTGCAGGCTACTTCAGCTGACTGCTAGCTGCAGTTCCACAGTTCAAATCTCATCAGCTCAAGACTGACTCATCCTTCCATCCTTCCAAGGTGGGTAAAATGAGGACCCAGATTGTTGGGGGCAATATGCTGACTCTATAAACTACTTAGAGAGGGCTGTAAAAGCACTATGAAGCGGTATGTAAGTGCTATTGCTATTACTATTTTGCCATTCTAAATATATTTGACACAAGGAAATGAAACTTTATTCATAATTTGTGATTTGCAATGATATGAAGAAAAATATGAGCTGGGTTCTGAAGACTGCATTTGGATGGAGAACCTCCTCACTTTAATCCATTGGAAGAGTTTGCCTTCAGAGGTTGTGGGTACTCCATCACTGGAGGCTTTTAAGAAGAGACTGGACAGCCACTTGTCTGAAATGGTATGGGGTCTCCTGCTTGAACAGGGGATTGGACTAGAATAAAAGAATAACAGAAGGAACATTAAGTTACTTTCAACTCTGTTATTATTTTACTCTTCTCTATTCTTCCTTTATTCTTCTATTACTTTGGGAGAAACATTGATTCAGACCTCTTTTATCTGAATTTGGGGAAAAAACCATGAAAAGATCTCATATGTAACCCTGAAAACTGCTACATCACTGCAGATAATTTTTATCACTTTTTGAAATTATATCCACCAACTTTGGCCTTTTTTATTGTTATTAATCAAGCCCATGTCCTACTATCATTCAAAAGACTCAGAAAAACCATCTCTGTGTTGTATCAATGCATGTCACTATAAGAATAGAAAAATATTTAAAATTCATCACTTTCTATAATGATAAGAGACAGACACTAACATCTCCAGTCTTAGGCTATCTCCCTAATGATAATGTCTTTACTGTTTTATATGATTAAGAAGACCATTGTCAATAGCCCCTTTTCAAAGGTGTATGTACTGTATAGGTATATAAATATTTGAAATACATTATTAACTAAGTACCTTATGCAGAGATTTGCTAACCAAGGATTGCATTTATCTTTCCAAATTTATTCTTAATACATTTCCTCTGTTACAATAGGCCATTCTCTTCTAAAACAAATGGTTGAATTACCCACCTCCTCCCTTTCCCAGGTCACGAATTGATGTTTCATTTCTTTCATTTGTAGCTCATGCCATCGCAGAGCAAACATACCTGACATTTTGCAAATACACTGTTCTAATCCACTAGTTCCCTAACTAATATTAGTTGTTGAACTGAGTTGATTAGCAGCTTGGCAGATAAACCTTTAGTTGTTTGCTTATCTCATTGGCTGCTGCACCACTCTGATGAATCATACAATGAAGGAAAAGTCAACAGAACTGTCAGTTGGAAAACAGAGCAGTATGTTTGGACCAGGGACCCAGATTTAATTTGAAAATAAAGCAAACCAACAGCCTCTCAAAAATGACATGGATGCTTCCTGTTCTATTTGGGGAAGGAAGGAAGGAAAGAAAGAAAGAAAGAAAGAAAGAAAGAAAGAAAGAAAGAAGGAAGGAAGGAAGGAAGGAAATAAGGAAGGAAGATAGCTCATGCTGGCTTATTAACATACAAAAGACCTTGGTTTGATTGATCATACTGAATAAAAGTTAAAATCATCTCTTCCAGACATGTACATGAATTCACTTCCCCATACCAGAGTGCTTGCTGATAACAGAATAATTGACAGCCAGAAATAAAGGCATCCTCTTCTTAACATGATACTTTCAAGAAAAAAGAAAGAACATGTGTTTGAAAACATGGCAACATTGATTTACAATTTCAGCATTATTCTTTTGATGTCTTATATCACTTTATAGCATGAAATGTACTACATAAATTGTT
The DNA here is from genome assembly GCA_032467955.1 of Pseudoxenodon macrops. Taxonomy (NCBI): domain Eukaryota; kingdom Metazoa; phylum Chordata; class Lepidosauria; order Squamata; family Pseudoxenodontidae; genus Pseudoxenodon; species Pseudoxenodon macrops. Next base: position 171,466 of record JANHFT010007990.1, on the reverse strand, counting down.
TTAAACTGAAATAATACACCATAACATGCAAGGAGAGGCATAACAATTGGTGTTTTGTTGCTGTTTTTACATGGTTCGCTATTCCACAGATTGGAATATTTTAATGGGGTTGATAGGAAGGTGTAATGGAAAGCAGTTCCATACTATTGGTCTGTCCATTTCTCAAGCCAATTTCTGAAATTCCCCTTTGGCTTTAGTGGGCAGGGGAATGATTGGAGCTAATGTTCTGTATGAACTAGGGCCATTGCAAGACCTGATGGTTATTCCTATTCTTTGCCCTTCTCATTCATGATAGGAAGGCAAGTCTCATCGGCTGACTCTGGATAGAGTGGTCTACCATTGCTTGCTTTCTCCTATTAAAGTTGTTTCTTCCTTATAATCTCCATGTATTTTGCCTACTTTTCCTTTGCTTTCACCCCTGCTTCTCACATTATATCAATTGACAATTAGCAGCGTCCACGGACCAGAACCGTGACATCTCCAGTGGCTTACTACCTACTCTATAGAACCGAGCGGAACTGGTAGGAACCCACTTCTAGTTCCTTGCCTTAATGCCCATCATTGGATCAACTACAGGAAAATGAAAATCTCAGCAAATGCTGACTAGCAGGGAACATAAGAACCAAGAAACCCAAGATGAAATGGACATCTTTCATTTAATTATAAAGCTATAGTAACAAAATCTTGCAAGTATCAACGTGCCCTCATGGTCCATTGTCTTCATGTAAAGTAGGGAGAGTGCTTCTGAGCCTTTTGCTAATGCTACTTTCTAGGATGCATTCAGGTCTCTTTTATCTGCCCGTTGCCTTGGTATCGGCTCTTCCTCCTATCCTTCTAGTTCATTCCCTCTTCCCATTACATCAGGTGATAAGCTATGCACTTTAGCTAATCAGAATTAGGGCTACTGGGTAATGGAACCATGCTGGAGATCAGCTGTTCAGAAGAACTTAAAATGATTCAGTTCAGAAAATAGCAAGTTTGAATTTAAGTTGAAAACTCCAGCTTTGGAATATTTGCAATGGGCTGGCAGTGACATCATCCATTCATGCCTCAAGAACTGGTGAGTGACCTGTACTAGTGACAGGCCAAGAAGAAAGTGCAAATCTGCCCATAATCATCTCATCAATAAAGGACGTTTTCAAGCCAGTAATTTATTCCAATGCAGTTGTGCTTTTACTGCCCATTTTATCTTCTCCCTTTTATGTGGCACTTAGAACCTGATTAAATAAAATGTGAATTAGTCCTCAATGGCCTTGCAAAATTCTCCACCAAATTTGGTAGCAGAATAAATGAGAAAGTGAAGAAAGTATTAGTCATTTCTCAATGGACATGCTTTTCCCTTACTAGTAACTACCATTTCTATGGAAAAAGAGAATTAGGAGAAGTTCCCTCATGGTAGGCTCCCTTGGGATTAAGTGTTGAAGATAGGATTATCAAATGAAAGATAGAACATTGTCCATATCAAATCAATATAGTATAGCATACTTTATCCAAGGCAACTGCATGGAGATCCTGTCTCCCTTTGACATATACCCAAATATCTTTTGTTAAATCTAACATGAAGGAAAAGAAATACAGGAGATTTTCTGTTATCTGTCATTGTGTGAATCTAAATGCAATCTGGTGCTGTGTGAAGCTAGAGGTAGGAGGGCACTTAACCAAAGTAACAAACACACACTTGTTTGTACTTTATATAAAACTGTAGGGAGTAGCAAAATTGAACAGTTTTATTGGGTCATTCTCTGTGGGATTCTACCCCCACCTCCATAGAGAGAGGAGTTTTGTGCTTCTGGAATGCAATTTATATTATTATGAATAAAATAGGCATGTTGATAGCCATGTAGTATTTGAGTCTTTTCTAAGCACTTAGGCATACAGAAATTGTTGCCAATAACTGAAGAAACAATGAGCCATCTACTCTGCTTTATCTAAAATTGAAAAAAGACATATTTTCGATATTGCTTATTAATGTAACATGGATTTTGCTTTACACTAAGTATAACTAAGGGTATTTCCCTCTCTCTTTAATATAGTTCTTTCAAGCAATTCCCATGTTTAACTACATAAGTTCTCTGAATATGAGGTCCTACCGTATTTTTCTGAATATAAGATGCACTTTTTCTCCCCCTAATTGGGGCTGATAATTTGGGTGCGTCTTATACTCCGAATGTATCTTTTTCAAAGCTTTTTTTCAGACCTAACGAGGTGAGTGAACAGTGAAGCGATCTTTGCAGCCTTTCACTGCTACTCCCTCCGAAGAAGCTTTTTTTCCAGCCCTAAGTCTTTGCAGGGTTTTTCATTGCTATTCCCTCTGAGAACCTTTTTTTCCCCAGGTGCTAACAATCTTCCTGGCTTTGCATGCTTTATTGATTGGTTCTCTGTATTAGCTATGCTTTAGAAGCTTTTTCCCCCAGTCCTAATCAGGGGATAAAATAATGTGCTGAAGCTGACCA
>JANHFT010007990.1:141605-157357 GCA_032467955.1 Pseudoxenodon macrops | reverse complement strand
TAATCACCTGCATTTTTACATTCCTCCTTTCACCTATTCTTTATGAGCAAAGTGTTTTCCACCTCTTCTTTTATACCACATTACATCTTATTTAACTTCAATTTTCTTCTTTTCTTCACCGCAGCCCCTAGTTAAGACCCCCCCACTACATTGCATCAGGCTGCATGAGGTGGGGTGAGGTGCATGGGTAAAAATCAAGCTAGAATTGGGATGAGGGGTAGAACTGCTCCACGTGCCCTGTATCCAATTATCTTAGGACAGTTGCAGTCAGGCCTCCCGCACCTGATACCTGCCTTGCCTTGCCAGCCCACTTCTTTGCGGCCACTTGCTGCCGTTTCTGTGCAACACTGCTGGCCTCCATTTCACCATCAGAAGCCTTCAGGAAAGACCTCTGCAGCCAAGAAACAAGCTCCAGATTGACACGTGCAACATCCCATGGCCTCCATTTCACTGTCAGAGGCCTTTCCGAAGGCATCAATCAGGATCTCATTCCTTGGCTGCAGAGACATTTTCAGAAGGTCTCTGACACAGAAAAGGAGGCTGGCAGGGGGGGGGCACCATGCATGTCAACCCAGAGCTCATTTCTCAGCTACAGAGGCCTTTCCTGAAGGCCTCTGACAGTGAAATAAATGGAGGCTGGGGGGCCACTGCGCACCAGTGGCGGCAAGCAGCCACAGAAGAAGTGTGGCAGCAGTGGCCACGCCGGCTCCTGATGGGTGAGGCTGTTGGTGCTGCTGCCATGAGGTGAGACAGTAAAAGACATAAGAAAATAAGACCTAATGCTTTTGGAGACCAAAAAAAGACTGGGTCTTATTTTCAGAAAAACACGGTATTTAGATATTCATCCCACAAGTAATGAGTTTATAAACAGTGCAAATCTTCTCTACTGACATAAATTAACACAATTATACACATGTTATTTATACACACAATGTATAAACACATTGCTTTGACTATGAACCAGAGGTGGGTTCCTGCCGGTTTGGACCGGTTCGCTAGAACTGGTAGTGGTAATTCCTCCCCCCCCCACTCGCTGAATCAGCAGCAACAGCCAGTTGGACACGTCCCTGAACCAGTCTTCTGGCTTGAAATCTGTCCACTGGAGCAAAATTTAATCAAAAATAATCCTCTGCGCAAGCACGGACAATTTTAACCCAGGAGCGGCATGCGCATGCAAAATGCACACTTCCTGTGTGACCCCGAACCAGTAGGGAAGGTAAGTAGAACACAACCCTGCTATGAACTTCTCTATATATAATTTAGGTAAGTTAGTATTTAACACTAAAATAATTCACTTCTTCAAGACAATTGTGATCGAACTTGGCTTTTAAAGGAAAGGAATACAATCCCACTAAGGATTTTAACAAGAAGCTATGCAAAGTTTTGAAGCAATTTGAGGAAATTCAACTGAATACTCTCAAATCAAATGTTTGGTATGCTTTGAGGAGTTGAATCAAGTTAGATGTCTTTGAAATGCTTCAGCAAAGATTTGATGGACTATGTCTCTTTGCAGACTTTCTGACACAGTTATAATGTTTCCTTCCATATATGAACAAAGCTATAAGTGGAATTAAGCAGTATAATGCACCCTCCAATGAGTTTAATTACTTCTGCAGTCTTGCCTATCAGAACACCGAAGAAGGTTCTGCCTTATTATTTTAGGCTTACATTTCCACTATAATTTATTTAGGCAGGTTCACTCAGATGTAGTTTCCTGCTGTTTTTGATCTGGTTTATTTTTATGTGATTTTTTTTTTTAATTCTCCAAATCTATAGCTCTTACTTTTTCTGACCTGTAATTCCAGTAAATCCAGTCTGCTTGTGACTGCTTTAGCTGTTTCAGACCTCCTTTTCATTCCATCTCTTCCTCTGCAACCAGATTTTTAAGGAAGAAAAGCTTGTCTTGTGCTGAGTCAGTGAATTTTCTTCATTGTACGAGTAGAACTGAGTATGTCTACTTGTATTAGGCTATTTGCTCAGGCTTTAATACTGCTTCATATGCAACCAAATCTAAGTGGAATACATACCAATTCAGCAAATACAGTAGGTTAAAAATACAGTAAAGAAATACAATCGTAACATGATTTTATTTGTACTATACCAGGAATGAACATAACCCAAAAATAGATAGACCATCATTTACTGCAATGAGGAATCTCATCTCATTACATATCTCATATCTCAAATTACTCCACAAAGTTTTCTGGGAAAACAAGTCTCAGTGGCTTTCCTAAACCTTAACTGGTCTGGTGCTGATTTAATCCTGGAAAATGAAACAATGGAAAAGCTTCTGTTCTTGTCCCTGATGAGTAGAATACAGCAATTTTAATTTGTATATTTTATTGCATGGGTAGAGGGTAGTAGGAATAGGTGGTCCGAAAAATATTATGTACCGTAAATGCAATTGTATTATACAAAAATAGTTTACATAGAGCTGTGATAAATCACACACTTTTGAAACAGGTAGGTAAAATGAGGACGGGAAATTGTTGCACAAGAATAGGCTATTCCAGAGACAGATCATTTTGTCACTTTGCATATAAACAAGAAAAAAGCCAAGAAAAAGCTATGTATTAAGTGAGAGACCATTGTCTTTAGTAAGAATTAAAACCAACAAGGCCAGGGTAGCTTCTTAATTGAATTTTTGCTGGGCATTTTAGAAGCTTTTGTGTTGTTCCTTTCATAGTTTTTAGTTTCTATGTAACACAGATCTCTCAACACTGAAGTAGTTTATTGCTACCTTGTTCCCGCATCTCTAATGGTTTTGCTAACTGCTATTAGAAAGATCATCATGCACTCAAGTTAGCTAAAAATTTCACTTTTATATCAGTGTTCATTACAAAAATCCAAAGCTTTTTCTACTTTCTCCAACAGTGGTTAAGGCACTAGACTAGAAACCAGGAGTCTATGAGTTCCAGTTCAACTTCAGAAGCTGGTGACCATGGGCCAGTCACTCTACCTCAGCCCAATTCACCTCACAGGGTTGCTTTTGTGTGGGGAGGAAGCCATGTTACACATCTCGGCGACCTTGAGTTATTTGTAGGAATAATAAAGGCAAGATAAATAAGAGTAAGTATGATTCTACTTTCAGTAAGATTGTATTCAAATATATAAGAAATAAGTAGGCAATAATTTTGAGACTGTTGCAATAACCATAACAATTAAAGAGCATTTATAGAGTCTACTTCTTATATTAGGGGGGGGGGGAAGCTCAGTAGATCATGTTCAAAAGATATGAATATTGCTTTTAACAAATGATTCTTTTAACCTTCCACATTTTAGTTTTTCAAAATGTAAAAAAGTAGAATGTATCAAGGAATATAAAAATGTAGAGCCTGTATCTCCTATATGCACACAGTTTTCTCAGATACCCAATTGAGGTTAATGAAGTCTTGTAATAGGTCAAAATTGGATGTTGTCTTGGAAGTAAAAGCCTTGTACATTATCTTATAATCTTATTTAAAATATTGACTCAGGGCCCATTATTATTCATCACTGGTAAGGGATAAACCAGCAAGGCAACCTTAATGGAGTATGATCAGAGAATACTGATGGATGTGTCCAGAGAGATTTTGAATACCAAATATCAGTATCTTTGGGTATGCAACTGGACATTCTCATTAGAGAAGAACACTCCAAAGTCTTTCTATTGATGCTTAATAGCTCATGGTAATTTGCATTTTACCAGCTAGCTAATACCCAAATGAATAGTTCAACTTTCAAAACGTTACTTACAGTTCTTGGCATTTCAAATAAACATCTTTATTTGTATATTTTATTAAATGTTTTATTGAAAATGTGATGTTTTAAATTTCAGAATCAAAACATGAATTTGCATACATTTTTTGTTATTCTGCACAGTGCGTGGCTAAGCTTCTTGAAAGCTAAAAAATTGGTATGCAGGCAAAAATATTGCAGTCCTAATTAACATTGAAATCCATTAAACATTGTCAAAATAATCTTATCCAGATGTTACAATGGTAGAGAAGCCCTGGTCATTTTACCAATATTGGATAACAGAATTCCCAACAGAATTAGCTAACTCAAGTTAATGCTGATGTTGTTAGCACTGATACCTGTTAAGGCATCTCAATATTTTATATGACATTTTGTTTATCATATTTGTGATATCTTTTGGTATTTGATTACCTCTTCAATTTGTTTTCTTGTGTAGTTTGTGTCATTTTGACTCTTGAGTAGGCAAATGGATAAAGTTCTTTGTGAAAAAGTGCTGTTGTGTAGAAGCAGCAGGAAATCAATTTTCAGCCCCGGCAATTCTTAAAGTGGATTGAGAATTATTCCAAATATATTCTTACCATCACTATCTAACATGTTTTACAGGCAGGGTTTTTCCCCCTTTTTTGCAATACAGTTAACAACCTTATTTCTAAAATCTTACATGAATTCCAAGTTTTGAACTAATAAAGGAAAATATTTGTAGCTTGGGGTTGAAACGAGGGGCCAATGGTGCCCTCTGAGTTTGTTTGTTTTTTCTTGCAGACATTTCATTACCCAAACTAGGTAACATCATCAGTGCTAGTAAGGAATGGGGTTTTCTCTCAGTTTATATTCTAGTGGCTTGCCCTGGGGTAATCTCAAAGGTTATTTGGTTGGTTGGTTTCTGCTGGCTTTTTTGGCAGTTTCTTGTTTGGGTTAAGTTGTTTACTTGATTGTTGATCTGATGTTAATCTGGAAGTTAATTTATGCTGATCTAGGTGCTAATTGCTGGTGGGGATGTATTTTTGTTCACTTTTTGGCTTATTGATTGTCTCTTTTGCATAGTATACAGATATTATTTATGTCTATGATAGCTAATATGTCAGAGTGTCAGACTTCCATAAAATCCCTAGTTCCCAATTGCAACTATGGGTGGGTCTAACTGTATAGTGAAAGTAAAGAGTTTAAATCATGCCTTCTGACTGCTAGTTTGTGTTTATGGATGAATTCTTGCAGTCTTCTGCCTGTTTGTCCTATGTGGTGGCTGTTGCAGTCATTACACTAGATGTTGTAAATGACTCCTGGTTTTTCTTCTTCTGGGACTGCTGGGTCTTTTTGTTTACTTAGGATGTTTTGAAGGACTTTAGTTGGCATGTGTGCTACGTTGATTCCACCAAAAGGTTGAGAAGCAGAGGACCCTACCCCCCACGCTTCTACGGATTGCTCAAAATGAGTAAGACTGACATACCTCTCCATCCAATCACATCATACAACTGTACAAAAGAATTAACAAAAAACAGCTTGGGCAAGCAAGAAGAAGCAAACACTCCATCAGCTGTCCACTACAATGTCTTCAAATGATCAGAGACCATAGTTTATGAAACATTACTGGGATTGCACATCATCCTAAACTAAAACCAATAATCCATACTTTGACTTCATACTATAAGTTAAATCAGTGAAGGCTATTGAGGTACCTTTGAAGCTGCTTCAGAAAGGAACACACCAACAAACATACATCCGCATACCAGAGAATAATAGAATAACAGAATAACAAAGTTGGAAGGAACCTTGGAGGTCTTCTAGCCCAACCCCCTGCAAGAAACCCTATGCCATTTCAAACAAATGGTTGTTCAATCTCTTTTTAAAAACCTCCAATGTTGGAGCTCCCACAACTTCTGGAATCAAGGTGCTCCACGGATTAATTGTTCTAACTACCAGGAAATTTCTCCTTAGTTCTAGCTTGGTTCTCTCCTTAGTTAGTTTCCATCCATTGCTTCTTGTCCTGCTTTCTGGTGCTTTGGAAAACAGGTTGATGCTTCTCTTCTTTGTGGCAGCTCCTTAGATAGTGGAACACTGCTATTTGGTCACCCTGGTCCTTCTTTTCTTTAAACTAGACAGATTCAATCCCCGCAACCTTTCTTTATATGTTTTTGCTTCCAGTCCCCTAATCATCCTTGTTGCACTCTTTCCAGAGACTCAAAATGTTTTTTTTAATATTGTGGCGACCAAAACCAGATGCAATATTTCAAGGGTGGTTTTACAAAGGCATTATAAAGTGGTATTAACACTGCATGTGATCTTGATTCTACCCCTCTGTTAATGCAGTCTAGAACTGTGTTGGCTTTTTTTGGCAGCTGCAGAACACTGCTGGCTCATATTTAAGTGATTGTCCACTAGAACTATACACAATTAGTAGCTATTAGTAGTAAAACAATAGCTACTAATTGTTTTAAGCTTTGTTTTAAGACGTCTCTTATTATACACAAAAACTCTTCTGTAGTTAGAAGAGGTTGCAAAATCTAACTTTGTTGTTCGAATGACAAAAGGAGCATTGCATCATCAAACAGCAAACTGTTTGATGATTTTTTGTAGGCATTTATGATGTCACAACCTAGGAGCAAAAGAGAGGAGGTTGAGCTGCAATGGTGCAATTCTGCTTTGATCAATTGATCTGTTTTACTACTGTCTCCTTACCCAGACATGAAACATTTCAGTGAAGCAGACAAGCTGTGCCTATCAGGTGGTGTGTATCAGAGGTGGGTTTCAGCATGTTCTGACCAGTTCTGGAGAACTAGTAGTGGAAATTTTGAGTAGTTTGGACAACCGACAAATACCACCTCTGACTGGCCCCACACCCATCTATTCTCTGCCTCTCGAGTCCCAGCTGATTGGGAGGAAATGGGGAGTTTGCAGTAACCTTCCCTTGGAGTCGGGAGGGAATGGAGATTTTACAGTATCCTTCCCCTGCCACACCCACAGAACTGTTAGTAAAATTTTTGAATCCCATCACTGGTGTGTATGTTCACACATTGGGCAGAGAAATGTAAAGCAGTGTCATGCTACTTAAATCCAAATGTCTTCATAGTGAGCAGCTCCAAGAGCTTTGACCAAATTCCTCCATAATTCTAAAGAATTTGCAACACCTAAGTGATTTATATAGGTTAAGCTGTTTGAATGCTCAAAAAGAAAAAGAAAATATTTGTGTAACGTTTTCATTGAGTTGATCAGCAATGAATGAAATCTTCCTCATTTGTGTCATATGTGATCATAATTACAAAGCAATGATTAATGACACAAATTACCTTTTCTCAATAGTAAAATGCGAAAATTACACTAGGAAGACAATTCTGTCATTTCTCTCTAATAAGAAACAGATTTTGTGTTTAATCAACTAGTTTAAATGGAATATTGATTGATTCTTTCCATGGATCAGAAGACATTATTACATGCCTTATTCAACATAAGCTGTGTCTTTTTCAGAAAGAAAAGTAGTTCAGGCTTTCCTGGAATTTATTACAATACTTAGATGTCAAGATGTTGCAGCTGAATTCTTGGGTTTTAGCCCTAGGGGAATAGTCACGTGAGACTTAACCCACTCCAACGGATCATGCCATAAATTTTGTGTGACAATAAATGAGAAGTGCCTAACTATGGGAATCTTTCTGCTCTAAGTGAAAAGGCTTTAATGGCCCTACAATTGATTTCAAGATTATTAGGCAGCTGAATATGTCAAGGAAATTGATAAAAAAAAGCGTAATTTCCCTGAAATTCAGTTAACTATCTGAGTTAACTGAATTTCATTTATAATTTAGAAAACTGATAATCGATAGTTACGAGTTATATCAGTTAGCTATCTCTAATATGATAAAACTATTTTAATTGGGTGCATATATATGTGTGTGTGTGTATGAATGACACACAAGGAATTTGTTTCCAGTTCAGAAGCTCTCAATGTACATGCAAAGCAACAGAGTAATAATAATCATAATAATGATACCAATAAGGGGAGATAGTAAAGAAGATGGGGAAAAAAACCTACGGTCATACAATATACTTAGACATAAGACAGTACTGTGAGGATAGATGTTCAGCAGAGTGATGGCATGAGGGAAAAATTGTCCCTCCCATCTATATGCAGACTTATCACTGGAAATATCAGAATTTTAACAGAGGGATCCTTAGAGATGCAATATATAGAGAGAAGGGCAATGGAGAGAGCACACAGCTCTGATGGACACCTGGGCTAATTGATCAGGTGCTCAATGCTATTTTCCCCAATTTGACTTGTTGCTTCCTATTTGCCAGAAAGCTAATAATCCACCTACAAGTATGAACAGGTACAGTTAGTTGAATCAGTTTAGAGTGAAGACAATGATGGTATTGAATGCCAAGCTGAAGTCTATGAAAAGAATTTGTGTAATAATGTGTATAAGTCCCTGGAGATTCAAGATGTTGCAAGATATAATTCAGTGCCATATTGACAGCAACATCTGCCAATCTATTTGGTCAGTAAGCAAATTTCAAGGGATGTAACAGTGAATCAGTGATGATTTTCAAGTGGGCTAGCATTAACCTCTCAAAGGTTTTCATAACTATGATGTCAGAGCAACCAGTCTGTAGTCATTCAGTTCCTTGATGGAGAGTTTTTTGAGAACTGGGATGATGGTAGAGTGTTTGAAGCAAGAAGGGACATAAGACATATTCAGTGATTTATTAAAGATATGGCTGAAGAGGGGAAGCCAGTTGTTCAGCATAGGCTTTCAAGCAAGAAGGAGTCTATCTGATCCTGGTGCTTTTCTAATCTTTTTTCTAGGCCTCTCACATTTTTTTCTAAGATCATGGGCATAGGGTGGGGAGACTAGAGGGTTGAAGATAGGTGTAGGAGATTTGGCAACTGTTGGTGTATCTGAGGTGGGTGGGGAAGTTAGCAATAATTGACAGACATCTCCTTGCAGACCTACAGTAGAACACATTCAGGTCATCTGCCAGTTGATGATTTTCTTCAGTAAGGGAGAGATGTCTGCTGTAGCCAAATTGCAAGAAAAACAATGAGGAAAGTCATGTACTGAAGAATATATGAAAGAAATAACTAATCTGAGTCACTTTTGGAAGCGACTTACATCTCCTTCTGCGCCTAAATCAGGGATGTGATGCGTTATGTATGGCCACTTCAGATACAGTTCTTAGTGTCCCATCACTTCTTCACATACCCAACGATCTCTCTAGCCAGTAGTAATCTTGCCTACGCTGAGTTTTCTTCCAAATTCCTAAGTACCCCCCTTGCCACACCCCTTTCACTGCTTTCTTCGGTTTCCTTTCATTAGCCTGATCTCACACCTGTGGACTGTGTCAACTCACTTAACATTGATTTTAATTCCTGATACTTTCCATACTGCTGTCTGGTCTTCCAGTTTTCTAGATTGGCTTTTCTTAAACTCAAAGATTCTTGCCATGACACCTTTTAGCCTATCCAGATCAGAGGTGAGTTCCTACCAGTTCTATAGAACCAGTAGTAACTCCACGGTGACGTCATGGAGCTGGTTCCATCGGTGTCTCTGTGGGTGCTGCCATCTTGGATTTTGCTTCTGCGCATGCGCAAAAGCTACTTTTTGCTTCTTTGCATGCACAGAAGCTAGTCTTTCAGTACTGTGCATGTACGCACACGCAGCAAAACCCTGAGTAAACCGGCAGCAAAAAGAAGCAGAACCAACCCCTGATCCAGATGCTATCAACCACTCTGTGGCTGCCAATGAGAATGCTTCACTTTAATAATAAGTATTACGTGGTCAAATTAACTCTTTTATGTTTAGCTTAACTCCTTATGCTGCTAATAAGAACTCATCCGATTCTTGTTTTTCACAATATTTATTTATTTTGTTCCTGGTAGGAGAACTGTAAGATTATTTATATGCAAGTAGAAGAAGATGCGATATTACAAGATAAAAGATTATGAAATGATAAATATTTCCCATAGGGAGCTACACTTCCCTAAAATTATGGTAAATACATTGTAAACTTGTTATACTGTGGCTTACAGCCAAATGGTAGAATATATCACCAGCTTTGATGGAAATATCCAATTAGGCACTCATTTTGGTGGAAAGCTTTCAAAACTAGAAAATAATCCAATACACTTATCTAATGAACCCCGTTATGCATAAAGTATAACGATGCAATATAATAAATCAATTCATTTCCTGTAAATGTGTTTTGTCACAGACAACTGGAAAATTTAAAAAATCATTGTGTCAGAATAAATGTATACAATTCTGGTAGTCATTTAGCAACTATATAAACAATATTTTCCTTTTTTTTTAACTTATAAAATTTGTATTTCAAAATTGAATATGAACATTTAAAATGTTTCTTTAAAAAAAAAACCTACATGTGATTCCATTCCTCATCTCCTTTTTCTCTCTCCCTCTGGTTTAATATACATTTTTATTATTATTTTCCTTTTTGTTAGGCTGCTTTGCTTCCAATAAAAAAAGCAAAGAGAATGGGATTCAGTTTCCTTTTGTATTTTAAATCTAGTTAATTTAGATTTATAGGGACACTTGTGGTAAATTAATAGATTTTTAAGAAAAATGAAAAATGTTGGCAGCTAGTAAATTTGCTAGTAGTAAAATATAGATACTCCTGTGTATGAAAAGTCAAAAAATAATTCAGGAGAAATTGTCTGCTCTTTTAGTGTACAATAAACTAGGCCACATTTTAATATTTCCCTCTGAGTATATAGAGTTTTTAGAATAATTTGAATGTTTGGATGCATTTCAACTGGAATAAGAAATGGGTATCAAAGTAACCTTTTTACAGCATTAATCAGTTTCTGGAATATGTTGGTTATATGTTTTACTTGTGCTGTCTGTATTCAGTTGTGTTATTTCCTTATTACAACTTTGTCACAATACAGCAAGTGAGGAAAGACTTTGTTAACACCGGTTTTCTCAGTTAATACCACCATTATATTATTTTTATTGTTATTACCGTATTATTAAGGTTGCTCACACATTACGCCAGATATTTAGATGGGATCTGGCATTTTTGTCCCCCTATTGAGTCCCTCCCAAGGACCTGGGATACCCAGATGTGGATATTTGATGCTGTTTACAAATATACAGCTAACATACAACAGGGTGTAAGCTGTTCCAAATAGAACTGCCTTTTGAAAATGAGGATACACTGGTTTGGTTTTAATTTTTAATCATTCAGTGCATTCTTCTTCTTTTAGGTTCTCTTTTTATTGACAGGTAAATCAATGGTGGAAAATTCTATCTATTTAAATCAAAATCTGACATAACAAAATAATCGTTGCAATATATGATCACTCTTAGATCATAATAAGCACTGCCATTAAAATTAATCCCATTACCGACTTTCGCTTTTACAATCAGCAGGTGATAATCATACATTCTAAACCTGACATGATATAGCTATCACTGTAAGACACTTCTAATCATTATGTGAATGAACACTTGGAACGTTTAATCAGGTAGCTGCGTATAATTGCCATCTGACTAGACATACAATTAAACTCCACACTTGAAGGAGAAACTTTTTAAAAAGTTTTCTTTTTATAAATGCAAATGGATGTAAGATAAACAGTGTTGTATTAGTAGGCCTTAAGTGTCACCCTGTTTTTGTGTCGCCCAAGTAGTCCTAAACATACGACTACAATTGGAACCACAATTTCTATTGCTAAGGAAGAGAGTTGTTATATGAATCATGACCAATTTTACAACATTTTGCCCCAGTTGTTAAACAAATCACTGCAGTTGTTAGGTGAACCACATAGATTTAGTGAATCTGGTTCCCCTTATTGACTTTGCTTGTGGGAAACTGGCCAGGAAAGTTGCAAATGACAATAACATGTCCCTTGGATGCTACAATTGTCATAAATAGATCCTGGTTGCTCTGATCGTATGATTTTGGGGATGCTGCAATGGTCATAAGTGCGAGGACTGGTCATAAGTCATTTTTTCAGTGCCACTGTATCTGCAAACACTTGCTAAATAAATAGATGTAACTTTAGGACTATCTACATATCAATCATATATCTATATATCAAACTGATTTGATTATACCTCCAGTAATTTTTCTAGCTCCATTTCCTGTTTATTGGAGATTTGGACTTGAAGGGAAATGGAACTACATGTCTCATTCTATCAGAGATATAATATTTCTGGCTAAGGACTCAATCACCCTTTGAATGGACTGTTGATGGCAGTAGCTCAGAAAATAGAGAAGGCAAAGATACAAAAATAGATAGGGAAAGTCTTTATGTTATTTTCATGGACGTGAAATTAATTCTATAAACTAAGATTGTTCCACATTTTGCCTTTTTTTTAAATTACAATTTGTTAGTGGCTTTTGGAGAGTTTTTCCAAAATTTCCAGTAGGTGGAAATGAACTTAGGCTTCTGTCTGGATATTCTTCTATTACCATTAGTGTTTAATGTTACCCAAGTGTAATTCAAGGCTACCTTTAAGTGCCTCCCTCTGTCACAAAATTCCAGTCATGATTACCAATAATTAACAAGAAACCTAAACTGCGTGCCTGGAGGATAAATGGCAAGAACAAGTTAATTTTTAAAAATATTTGGGCATGGTTTTAGCTCTAGTAAACACAGTGCACACCAAAATTATGTCATACAAAATACTGAAAAAAACCAATTTGTATTTGTTTGTTTGGTTGCAATTCAGTCTTTTAATTTCATCAGAGGAACATAACATATCCCAGCAGCACTGAAGTTATCTTCAGCTAAGGCTCATGCACAAGTATGTTTTGGTGCCCAGCTATGACCTTACACTTCCTTTATTCTTCCTGAAAGGGTCCAATCTAAATTCTTAAGAGATATATTCCAGGTAGTTTTAAGGCGGGAGGCAGGGCTATCTAATGTCAAAACAGGTGCCTGGATCTGCATCACAGCACATTAGCTGAAGTTGCTGTTTGGGTTCGTTCCTTATAAAGGACAATTACAAACGAATATCATTTATTTTATTGTAATTTATTTGATTTATTTTTTTATCCCACCTTTATTATTAAACAAAAATACAGCTCAAGGCAGCAAAAATACGTAATACTTTTTCCTGCTCCCCACATCGCTACCTTGTGAGGTGAGTTGGTCTGAGACAGTATGACTGGCCCAAAGTTGAGGACAAGAGCTTCTCCTTTGAGGGGCTTTTCCAGTGATGGGTTATGAGCATGCACTTAATACATGTAAACAACATATCAGAGACCTGGTAGTCCAACAGGACCAGTTTCCTCTGTCCGAGAATGTTTTTCCTCAGCAGTCATGCCCCTTTTTACAAACCAGCTAGATAATAAAACCAAATAACTGTTTCCAAATTCTGAAGAGCACTAATGCTATCATGCTTCAACACTCTCTCCATACAAGTTTTGGAGACTCGATACAAAAAAAGTCCTTATCAGCTAAGACTGTGTCTCTATGGACAAGGATCTGTTGAAACTGCAGCTCATGTTCTGCTGTACTATATCCTCTAAAACATGGGTGTCAAACTAAAGGCCCACAGGCTTTATCTGGCCCATGGGGTGCTTAGATGTGGCCCATGGGGCCACCCTGGAAACAGTGAAGGACTGGCCCATGATGCCTCTGTCAGCGAAAACAGAACTCCATGTTTGCTGGCAGAAGGCTGCAGGAGGCCATCAGTTGAAAACAGACCTCTCCTTAGTATTGCCTTCCTCCACTAGAGACAATGGATGTTCTCAGCCCCACCTGGGCCACCATAGGTGCCTCTGATACAAGTGATGTCGAGTTGGTCAAGCCAACCCTAGCCATACCCACCCGGCCATGCCGCTGTGCTCTCCTGAGGTCAAAACAACCCTGATACGGCCCTCAATGAAATTGAGTTTGACACCCCTGCTCTACAAAGACTCAAGGATCCACATTATAATTCCTTACCTAGTAAAGCCTGATCAGAAACTCTGATGTTATTTTGTATACAGCTGTTGTTATTAGATCAGTGTGATTCTGTCTCTTTGAATAAAGCTAAATTTTATTATACTAGCTGTAAACGTAGATATCTATTATCCACTGATAATACATCAACAATTGTAATATTTGTCCTGTTTTGTTTTTATTTTAAAGTGTTTGTTTGCAATTGTGGTCATTGACAATAATAAAAATATTCATTTATACAAGGACAATTGGAGTTGTGCAAAGAAGTGCCTATATAACATCTGCATTTCAAAATAGCCATATTTTATACAGGGCTCACTTAGCAAATCCAGGAGAAGACATAACTGTTTTAAAGAGATGCACTGAGGTGTTAGGCTTTTGCATAGCAGTGATTTTTCTAAAAGAAATTCCAAAGCCCTGGAAATACAGCAATGCCAATAATAAGTTTAAGTTGTAAAAGATGTTATATTTCTTGCTCAGGTTTCCTTTTTCTCTGCATCTTGTGTCTATTTCTGTCTTTATCGAGTCAGAAGCAAATAGCTAATAAACTGGATCATATTTTCCATGAATTCATACAAGCTTTGGCATCAAGGCATATGATCATGTTTGAGTTGTTCAAAAATTTGACTGTCGCAGGCAAAGCCTAACACATTTGGAAGTTTTTGAATACAGCAGATACTAATCAGAGCTGACTTCAAAAACTGGGCTAGTCAGGAGTAATAATCTTCTCCTCAGTAGATTGCTTCAATGTCTCTTACAAGAAATCTGGTAGCCCTTCATCTCTTTGCCCTTTTGCTTTTAATGTGGTGGCATTAACGCATTTACCACATTTCTGTATCTGGACAAAATCAAGAGTTGGAGAGATGAAGCAAAAAAAGATGGTTCCATCAAAAACTTCACTGCACGAGTCTTATTATTAAATCCATGTTTTGTCCAATCATTCTCTTCAGAAAGAGTTCATCTGAGGGTATTAAGATCTGTTTCTCTCCCTTTCACTCCCCTATTCTCCCTCCTTTTTTGAACACATCTTTTCTTCCTTCTTCTCCTCCCTCCCCCCTCTTTTTTTCTTTACGCACATGTTGTGACCTCTTGGAAGTGTACTCAGAGGTGGGTTCCTATCAGTTCGAACCGGTTCTATAGAGTAGGTAGTAAGCCGCTGATGATGTCATAGAACTAGTTCTGGTACATGGATGCCACCACCTGTTTGTGGATTTTTTTCTTTTTTTTTCTTCTGCATATGCGCAGAAGCCGAGTTTCCGGCACTGCGCATGCATCACCATCTTGTTTTATGCCTCTTTTTTGTAATTTTTTTGTACTGTGCATGGGGGCGCACATGCCCACATGGTGCGGGAGGCAGCAAACTAGCGGTGAGGTACGTTAGAACTCACCCCTGGTGGACTACCTGCGCTGCAAAACTCCAACTGACCACAAGAGGCAACCAGATTAGTGGGTTTTTCCCCCTTGTTTCACTTTGCTGCCATCTAGTGGATGTCTATGGAGATTCTCAGAGCTGAAGTAACTTCTTGGATGAGAAGCAAAACATCTTCAAAGGGAAAACAGCAAAAACAAGAAAGTCCACTTGCCTCTTGAAAAAGCACCTTGGGTAGATCTAGTAGATGCTTCGAGTTTGGTAGCAGGAGTCGCAGGCTTTGCAAACAACTCCAAGGGCAAATGCTGGCCCAGCCATATTTAGAAAGGGCGGGATGGCTGGACTTTGGATACGAAAATCAGGTAGGACTGGTTTTGCTTGCTGGGTGAGGACCGGGGCTGGGCAGCATTTGTCTCTTTGCAAGACGGTGACCAGATTGAACATTAATCTTGTTGCTGGCTAAAGACCAACAGTAAATTTCTCCCTGCACATGAGACAGAGAAAAAGAGAAAGAGAAAAAGAAAGAAAGAATGAGAAGGAAGGAAAGAAGGAAGGAAGGAAGGAAAGAAGGAAGGAAAGGAAGAAAGAGAAAGAAAGAAAGAAAGAGAAAGAAAGAAAGAAAGAAAGAAAGAAAGAAGAAAGAAAGAAAGAAAGAAGAAAGAAAGAAGGAAGGAAGGAAGGAAGAGAAAGAAAGAGAAAGAAAGAAAGAAGGAAGGAAGGAAGTAAGAAAGAAAGAAAGAAAGA
>JANHFT010007990.1:107835-119481 GCA_032467955.1 Pseudoxenodon macrops | reverse complement strand
TTGTGTGTTTTTTATTATTGGCTGTGCACAGCCCTGAGTCTTTCGAGAGAAGGGCGGTATACAAATTTAATAAATAATAATAATAATAAAAATGTGTTAAAAGGTTCAGCTTTTTAATGGTAGCCACTACCTTCTTGAAAGAAATTTTTCACCTTCTTCCCAGAGCGTTCTGGAATAACTAAGTAGCACAAAATATTGTAAGTCACATAGTCAGTCTAGGTAGTGCTGGAAAAAACAGAACATATGCACTGCTGTTATGTTGTCTTAAAGTTGAGTCCCAATTTATTGTATTCATTTTAAAGAGAAAAAAATAGCATTACTTCCATATCCATAAGTGAAAGTTGTTTCTATTTAATTCAATCAAATGTATTTATATTCCACCTTTTTTGTCTTTTTATAAACAACTCAAGGCAGCAAACACTTCTAATACTCTTTCTTCCTCCCATTTTCTCCATAACAACCACCATGTGAGGGGGATTGGTCTAAGAGTCATCTACATGGCTTTCATAGCTAAGGTGAGATTAGAAATCTGGTCTCTTGGTTTCTATCCTGATGCCTTAACCACTGTCTCTGAATTTATTGCTGAGTAGGTAGTACTGGTAAAGTATGACAATTTTAAATTGGAGTAGGCAACATGTTGTGTCCAGGAACTTATTTAGAATAGTGAGAGAATGCATTCACAAACTGGCTGCAATGGGAAATTTGCCTACTAAGGAACAAAATGGCTGCCACAATAGAACTGGGTGCTATCAGAAACACCAATTTAGGTGAAATATATACTTCATATGACAGTTTTTTAAATCCAAGAGTGATCTTTGTAGGTCTATCAATCTTTGTAATTTAAATACCCTTATTAAAAAGAGACTAGGGAGACCAATAAGCATCACATTGCCTAACATTGCTATAAGGGGTAGATTAATGCAGACAACAAGGAGTTTATATTGATGAGAATATCACTTTAAGCCCAGCCTGGAACTCTCTTCACCTAATTTATTTGTTGATATTAGTTGTCCTTTCCTGAACTTCTTTCTTGTTCTCCACCTTCCATTAATGTTTTACTGTAATTCATATTCAGTAAATCATGTTCCCTTCCCCCTTGCAGCAGATACAATTGGAAATAGAAAACTAAAAATCAAAATCCTTTCTAGCATAGACTTGATTTCCTGAAATTCAAATGTAAAAGAACCATCTGTCTCAAGAAGCTTTTTTTGGATAAGTTGTGACCTTCAGTAAATGCCTCCCAAATGAGTTAGGAGTAGCATCTGTAATTAAAAAATTCCTTAACTGTCCTCATGGAGAGTATTCAAATTAATCTCCCTGTATATTAAATGAGATCCAAAGTCATCCCGTCTTTAAATGTTTCATTTCAGCTTGCTTTTTCAGTAAAGCAACATTGCTTGCTTGTGTTGTTTTAATGGTTGAGTTGGTGTGTGTGTGTGTGGAGAGAGAATAAACTTCATTATTTGAATATAGCAATTCTAGTTACTGTGGAATGAGAAAAACAGAGCAATTTCCACTGAAAAGAATAAACCAAAAGTGAATCAGCCAGAAATCACATATGGTATTTTAAACAGAAGAGCTGTTACAAATCATTTTGAAATGTCTATAACTATACTATACTACACACTATAACATGATTAAAATTAGTTTGTGAACATCAAAATACAATGCATCTTTGTATCTTTCTCTAATCCTTCTGAATTATATATGAACATTATAAAAAAAAGAAGAGGAAATGTGTTCTATCACATTCAAAAACAACAATATAGTATGTCATTTTCTCTTATTGGATATTGACATGTTGGTTTAAAAAAAACATAGCAATGTAATACATTGCATTGGGCACTATTATCCATCCTGCAGGTTTTTGTCCATTTTATTACCATAATGAGAATGAATGAGAGGCAAAAAGTTAAATAAGCAGTAAACAGTTCCTTATAGTTGTTTGGAGAATGAAATTTGTTATAATTTTCAGTGAGTGAAGACTTTCTAAAGAGAGAAATGAGTTTTAAAATTTAAATTTCTATATGCTGGTAGACCACACTTAATGACTGCCCTATTTAGCAACCCCAATCAAAGTTATAATGGGTCTGAAAAAACAACTTTATGATCAGTTTTCATATTTACAACCATTAGTGCATTTCCATTATCATATGATTGAGATTTGGGCATTTAATACCCAATGGGCATGGATAACTGGCGTAGTGTCACATGATTGCCATTTGTGCACTTCATAGCCAGCTTCCGACAAGCAGTGTCAATGGAGAAGCAATTATATGGTCATGTGATGTCTTACTTAACAATCATAAGCCCATTGGGGTTAAGTAATATTTCACATCATGACATCACACAATGAGACATCATGTCACCTAGCGACAGAATTACTAGTCCC
Organism: Pseudoxenodon macrops; assembly: GCA_032467955.1. Classification (NCBI taxonomy): domain Eukaryota; kingdom Metazoa; phylum Chordata; class Lepidosauria; order Squamata; family Pseudoxenodontidae; genus Pseudoxenodon; species Pseudoxenodon macrops. The sequence continues at coordinate 117,089 of JANHFT010007990.1, read as the reverse complement.
AATTGTAGTTGTTAAGTGAGTAACTCTGAATTTCTCTTTTTGGTTCTACTATCTTCCATTCCGTTTTCTCAGGACAGGAACCAAAGTGTATCTTGGTGGATATTCAAACCAGATATCGTTCAGACCTTCATATTAGTTTTATTTCTTGATTTACTTTTAACAATCTCAAAAGCAATTCCCAATAGACAATGTAAAAAGTATGTGAATTCATTTGGGCCAAGCATCAGCTTATGAAATAAAATAGGAATGGAGTTGAATGAACAAGGCTCATTTATTTAATTCTGGTGTATTACAAATTATGAATCAGTGATCATAAAACAAAATACATAAATAAATAAAATAAACAAAAAATGTTCCTTAAATCTTTAATTTTGTTACTTTTAGCCTGATGGTAGCCAGGACATTATTTGTGATGATTGGATTTGAAAGAACAGTCGTAATTTCTAGAATAAAACAAGTAGAATTTGTTATCTAAAAGAAAATGCTTTGATGATCCATGCACTTTGTCCTCATGTAGTAATGGCTTAGTAAAGAGATCTCTTTTTCCCAGAAACAAAACTTTCATATGATTTTGGAAATCAAACTAACAACCAGAAACTCTTATCTAGCCACATATCTGCCCCTTCCTTCCTTCCTTCCTTCCTTCCTTCCTTCCTTTCCTTCCTTCCTACCTTTCCTTTCCTTTCTCTTCCTTCCTTCCTATAATGATATAATCTAATGTAATACAGCTGTAATATCAGGTCAAATTTGTGAGGACAGGGAGAGAGAGAAAACAAGAAAAAAAGGTAAATGGTTTTGATACTATCTCTGAAGAAATAAATGTTTTCAGGTATTTTTTGGGTGGGTTGTTATATTTTGGTTGCTGCAGGTTTATCACCTTCAGAAAGTCCTTATCATGATTTCTATTGTGCCAGTCTTCAGTGACTAGAACTGGAATCAAAGGTTAAAAGCAGCAAGCATTAAATCACCAAATGTGAAATGTCCTTTCTTTCTTCCTTGATAGAAAGCTAACAACCCAAGTGAGATCTGTTTCTACAGGAAATATATATAGATTGCTTATCATAGGAAATATGTCATTTTATCTTTTGGATTTATCTTTTTTTGAGGGGAAAATTTGGTCTATTAGAGATGCAAAATAGTGTCCTGGAAGTTATTGAATTATACCATGATTAAAGCCAATACATAAAATTAAAATGTAACATTGTATTGCCTTCTGGATGGCGACAGATTCTTCATGTCTGTGCGGCATTGGACTAACAAAAAATACTGTCAGGAATATTTAAGGTAAACTTTGAAGCAAGGGTATAATATGGGTACAACCCAAATTAAAATTGTTCTAATGTTTTTAAGTCGAATGATTTGTTGTATATTTTTTTAAAAAACAAATAGCTACACTGAATGCAATTATAGTAAGGAAAATAAAGGCAAAAGCAAAATTATTTTAATAATAATATTGTCAGGCATGAAAGACCATATCCAGAGGTGAAGGTCTAATTAAATTGATGTATTGCTAAACAGCCTAAGCACAGGAATCTTCTCAAGTTAGCACCCACTTAGAGTTAGATAAGGTTCCACAGAATTCAAAGGGGATTGGACCTAATTCTCTTATGTAGGGATTCTAGGCTGATCCATCTTTTAACTCTATCCCCAGGTTCTGCCATGTCTTCTTCTACAAATATTTAATTAAAAAATTGCTATTGCACTTTAATACTGTCAGTTTTCATAGTTCTGCAGAAAGGGTGTGTTGATGCCTCATTAGGATTTTAAGAAAATGAGCAATCAGAGAAAATGTTGCAGTGATTAGAGGGGTCAGCCAAAAAATAGCCATCTACAAGGGGAACATTTCTAAACAAAAAATTGGGCTGCAATAGTTTGAGAGAAGTGCAAGGCACAAAAACATTTTGAAAATAAAGAATGTTTGAGAATAGTGTTTTGCCTCTCAATATGTTAGGTTGGTGTCAAAAATTAAAATAATAAAGTAAAACATACAGTACAATGAAATAAAATAATATTGAGGGTGGTTATAAGGTGCCTGGGATTTCTAGAAATTCACATTAAAGGCAAGAAGCATTTGAAGGAGAAGTAATATAAACTCATAATTTAATAAGATCATAAGATATCTTCTAAATCTTTTTTCTTCTTTAACATGTCAGCTGTAACTATAACTCCTCATATTAATCAGGAAGAACCAAAGAAGCTTTCCATGCATATTCACTTAAATGCAGGGAGAACCTGACATGTTCAAATAGTAGAGCAAGAAGTTATCTGTAAACATATGCAGAAAGAAGCCACCGGATGTTTTTCCTTATTCAGCACCATGAAGCTGAGAATTCAATAGATTCATTCATTCATTTTATACCCCACTGCAATCTGACAGTTCTCAGTGGCTTACCAAGTTGACAGTAAAATAAAACTTAAAACATCCACAGCACAACATGATTAAAATGAATACTGCCAATCATCAATCCCCAATAAAGGTCAACAGCAACACACACACACACACAAATAGAACAAGAACTTAAAAATGGAAAGATGGCTCAGTCTTTAGCTTAAGAGATGCTCTCTGGAATAACTCCATCATCAGCATATTTCTGAAATCCACTAAGTATGAAACTAGTTAGATTTCTGTGGAGAGGCTGTTCAGGCATATCAAGACCACTACAAGAAAATAACACTTTCTAATCTGATCCTACCTCATCTCACAGAAGTGTTGGATGACAAACAGTTGATGCCTGAATAATCAACTGCATTATTTCTCAAACTTGGCCAGTTGGGAAATTCTGGAAGTTGAAATCTACACATCTTAAAGTTGTCAAGTTTGAGAAACACTGATCTGGTGAGTCGGGCCAATTCTAGTTTAGAGCCAAGGGAATAAAGTTCCCAATAGCTATGACCTCCATTGCTGGAGCTGTGAGTCAAGAAAACCTCACAAGCAATAACAATTGAAGCAGATAGTTGCAGGCTAGAAGGAGTTAAGGCTGCTGCACATCAACATTGCATTGCTATTGGAGTGAAACATGGTTTGTTTGTTTTTCCTTTTTGTTCAGTTGCATAGATCAGATCTCCTACTCCTGTTATTTTCTGTACTGACTATTCAGTACAGTACATCTTCTTGGTAGCAATACAGCCCACTCATTTTTATATCTTTTTATATCACTGAAGACACTGATGTGCTGAAATGGATATCAAAAAAGAGTTCTGACATGACACACCTTTATTCTTTAGGCTTTATGCCTTTTTTATATTTGTACTCATAGGAATGGTTTGATAGCTCAGCATTTCAGCAGCTCTGGAAGGCATTTATCTTAAGACAGCTTTCTCTATACATAAACTATTGGACCAGAGAGGCCTTGATTAAAATAATTTCACACTGCCTGGTTGGAATAAAAATGACATGACCTTCATGGGCTTCACTTTGGACATTTGTAGATCATTCATTCCATTGTAGCTGTTTGGCTATGACAACGAATGAGGCATTTTGTTAAATGGTGGCCAGTTGCAAAGGATGGACTGGATTTCCATATTGGTGAAGCCAGTTCAGAAGTGAAAAAAGTTCACTTATTATTTATTGTATTCATAACACCATTTTTGAGGCTCATCACCATGTTAGGATCACACCTGACCATGTTGGGGCTCTGCCTTTCTCAGAGTCCAAGGTTGCTACAGTGAGCAAAAGGGATGGAAAAAAGGTGAGAGTTCTTTTCTAAAAAGCAGAAAGGTTCTAAAAAAGGTTTCAAAAAACCTTTTTTGGAACATGCCAAGAAAGCAGAAGTAACTTTCTTAGTAAACAAATGAGCCTAGAAAAACAAACAACTGTTATAATGAGCCAAAGGATTTGCATAGCAAATCCAAGCAGGTGAACTTAAATTGATTCGTCTTCTTCCAATCCAGATCTTTATTATCTAACCTGGCAATGTGAAAAACTAAGGAAACACAAAGACAACAGGGAAAAGACAAGCATATAAAACATTAAAATATCCTAAGTAAGGTCCGCTTTCAAATGTATAACCCAATCTCTCTCTCTCTCTCTCTCTCTCACACACACACACACACAGGGGGAGGGGAGAGAATTGGATTGTATGAATAACTCTAGGATTGTGAATTAAATTGTTTTTTATGATAAGTTTTTATTTTATTTTATAATATACAAAAATTCCAATTTCAATTGAATAGTGTGTTGTCTGGGTACAACTCATTTTAGGAAATAATAGTCAAAGTGTTTAAAATAGTATTCATTGCAATAATAATAACAACAACAATAAATTAGTTGATACCTAGGATGCTGGCAGCAACCAGTATCAACCATTAGCACCAGTCAATGGTATTTGTGATGCATTTTTTAATGTTCGTTCCATTGTTTAATGAATAAAGTATATAATAATAATAATAACAATAATATTTGTTTAACCAATTTAGCACATCTTCCTTATATCACTGGTCCTTCCATATATTTCCCTGTTTCTAGCTCCTGTTTTTGTCATCTAACCATTGATAAAATAAGTCCCAAGTCAAAAAACATTGTTTCTTTCTTTTCCTTCATTATAAGTGTTAGCCTATCCATTTCTGCATATTCTAGTATTTTTTTAATCACATTTTCATCTGTTTTCCATTGTTGTGCAAATACTATTCTAGCTGCAGTCAGAACATGTAAAATCAAATATACATTCCCTTTATTATATTTGTTTGGTCAAATGCCCAACAAAAATGTTTCTGGTTTCAAATCAATATGCTGTTTTATCATTTTCCCAGCCATGTATGTATTTTTGTTCAATATGTTTTCCATTTTTTGACATGTCCACCATATATGTTAGTACAAACTAGGTTCTGCTGGCACTTCCAACATTTTACAGATTTGTCCTTAAACATCTTTGCTAACCTTGAGGGCAGAAAGTGACATCTATAAAACATTTTATAACGATTTTCTTTGTATGCAGTAGTCATTATTAATTTATACTTTTTCTATCCCATAATTTCTGCCATTTATCTAACTCAATTGGATAGCCGAAATTTTTAGCCCATACTATAATTGTCTCTTTTACTTGTTCATCTTCCATCTTAATACTTAACAAATAGCTATATGTTTTCTTTATTAATTTTTCATCTGTCCCTGTTAATATCTGATCTAATTCTGTTAATTCTCTATATAAACCATACATTTTAACATCCTTCTCATATCTAGATTGTATCTGCAGATATAACCATGTTATCTCCATCCCTTAGTCACTCATTTCCTGCTTAGTTTTAAGTTCCCCCTTTTCATATCTTTATATCTGGTAACATTCTCCATATCAATAACATTTGGATAAATCAGTGCCTCCATTGTGGAGAGCCAGACCAGCATTTTCAAATAATGTTGTTCTTTCATTTTCTCTCATATTAATAATAATGCATTCCCAATATAGTGTCTATGTATTTTATTTTTTCCATACCATAAAAGAACATGCCAACCTAGATCGAGATCACGTCCCTCCAAGATCAATAGTCTTTTGTTCCTCAAGCCAATCCATTCCTTTACCCAAGTAAGTATCGAGGCCTGGTAATACAATTCCCAATCTGGTAGCCCAAAACCACCTCTATTTTTAGAGTCTTGCAACATTTTCAAACTTATCCTTGCTTTTTTCCCATGCCAAATATATTTTAATATTGTTTTGTTTAATTATTCAAAGTATTTCTTTTAGTTTTATTGGTATTGTATGAAATAAATATAGTAACCTTGGCAAAATATTCATTTTTATAGTAGCTATTCTTCTCATCAATGGCAATTGTAGATTTTTCCACTTCTCCAAATCTGTTTTAATTTGTTTAATTTATCATCATTATCTTCTTTAATCGTTACACACCTTGCCATTAGTTGAATTCCTAAATATTTAACTTTCATAACTATTTGTATATCAATTTTCCTGCTTAATTCTTTTTTCTATGTGTCTGCAACATTTTTAACAATTATTTTGTTTTTTTCTTTATTTATTTTCAGTCCTGCAACTTCACCATATTCCTCTATTTTTCCTAATTAATTTAAGTCCTTTTTCTTGTGGGTCTACCAAGATAAAAATCAAATCATCTGCAAATGACTGTAATTTATATTGTTCCTTTTTTATTTCCATACTGTTCTGACCCAGCCTTAGCAGAACCAAGAAACAGACTCCTTGTCCTGAAAACCCCCTCTTTATTTAGCTACTGTGAATTCATGGCATTCACATACAGAAAGTCCAGGCAATAATCCTTCCAAGGGTTAATTGTAATAACAGACCTTATCAGGCCCTGGGTCTGGCTCTGCTTCTAAGGCAGAGCATCCATCAGAGCTTTTCCCAGATTCCAGGACTGGCCCAAATTCTCCCCCCCCAACTTCCTCATCGTCCGAGTCTTCCGCCAGCTCTGCTGGCAGCTGGCAGGCCTGTAATTTCTATATCTTGTCTAACATTTCTATTTAACACTTCCAATGTTAATATAAATAGTAAAGGAGATAGTGAACATCCTTGATTTGTGCCTTTTTGATATTAAAATTCTCTGTTGTATCTCCATTTACCATCACCTTTGCCCTTTATGGTATATTGCTTTTATCATTTTAATAAATCTCTCACCAAAGTCCATACATTTTAGTTGTAACAGCATAAATTGCTAGTTTACATTGTCAAATGCTTTTTGCAATCTAAGAAAATCAACACCAATTGTTTTTCAGGATGTGCTTCATAATATTCCAATGTATTTAAAATCATTCTCATATTGTTTTTAATCTGTCTCTTAGGCAAAAAGCCATTTTCATCTGGATGTATAAATTCATTTAAAAACCTTTTTAATCTCTCTGCTATTATTGAAGCATATATTTTATAATAAGTATAAGTATATGGGCCTATAATTTTTGATCTGCATTAAATCTGAGTCTTCTTTCGGAATAAAGGTAATGTTTGCTTCCATCCACAAATTTGGTACCTTCACATCAATCAATACTTCATTATAAACTTTCAACATTGATGGGCCTAGAATATCTTGTAAATATTTATAAAACTCTGCCAGTAGCCCATCTGGTCCTGGTGTTTTATTGCTCTTTTGTCTCTTAATCACTTCTGACAATTCCATCATTGATATTCATTCATTTAACATAGTTTTCACTGTTTCTGGTACTTTAGGTAATTCCACTTTTCCTAAATATTGTTTAATTTTCTCTTCTGAAACTTTCTGTTGCTAATACTGCTTTTCATAATAGTCTTGAATCATTATTATTTTTGTCCTTAATTTGGTAATATAATGTTCATTTCTCATCTACCAATCTATGTATCAGTTTCTTCTCTTTCTTTGTTTTCAATTTATATGCCAATCATCTTCCTGGTTTATTCGCATTTTCAAATAAATTCTGTTTAGCATTTTTTATTTTTTGTGCCAATTCTTTTTATCTAGTAGATTCATTTTATGTTTTATTAGTTCCATTTCATTTTTTAGAGTCTTTTTATTTGGTTCTTTCTGTAATTTTAGTTCCATTCTCTTGTGTTCTTCTACTAACATCCTTTGATTTTATTTCTTTTTCTTATTTTTTCATATTTGTGTGTGTGTGTGTTATAGCCAATCCCCGAATATATCCCTTAGCAATGTCCCATACTGTACATTTTGTAATGAGGTTTCTTCTTTCCTATTCTCTTTGAAAAAAAGTTCATTTCTTTTTCCATACTTTGTATAAATTCTTTATCTTTTAATATTGATTGATTCAATGTCCATCTCCATTTTCTGTTGTGTCCTTTCAACTTAATTTAACTAGGTTATGATCTGCCTAAGTGCTTGCTTCTATTTCTATTTCTTGCACATTTGACTTTAATTCTGGTGACATCCATATCATATCTATTCTTGACCAAGACTCTATTTGAATAAAATTAGTATTGATTTCTTTTAGGATTTATCTCTCATCATACATCTTGGATACATATTTATTCCACCATTTTAAACAAAGTTTTTGGAAGTGTTTTTCTCGTTTTTTTACTTGCCTTACTGCTTTTATAATAAAATTCTGTATCTATGATTACGTTACCTCCTACCTCACAAATATTTTTATATTCCAATTCTGTAATTTTTTTGTGCAATTTTCATAAAATGTTTCTTGTTTATTATTTGGTGCATATATTGCTACCAAAGTATTTGCTTATAGTTTATTGTTACCTCCACCATCAAGATTCTCCCCTCTTCATCTGCAAAAATTTGTCTTGCTTTTATTGTTCCTTTAATATATATGTACACCTCTTTTGCTGTGCTAATGAGGAGTATAATTTCCCAATTTTAAGATATTCTAATAATTTATTATGGTTTTTTTTTATGTGGACATTTTGGAGACAAATAAGATATAATTTTAGCTTTCCTAATTTGTTAAAAGTCCTTTTTCTTTTCATAGGAGAATTCAGTCCATTTATATTGATCGACAGCAGTTTTATTTCATCTTTCTTAGTTTTACTTGTAGATAGGTCTTGTTATACTCCTCACTCTTATTTCTCTCTGTTCTTTTATCTTTGCACCGTCTCATTTTACTCTTTCTTTAATTCTGTTTCATCTTCTTTTTGTTGTGCGTTTCTTCCTCCTGATGCTTCTTCTTGTTTCTTGTCATCTATCTCCTCTCTCTTTCTTTTTTCCTCATATGATCCAAATTGCTCATCATAAAGTTGCTCTGTTTTCTCTATAGTATCCAATCTATGCCTTTCATCCATCCATGTCACCAATATTCCCTCAGGTATCAGCCATCTGAAATTTACTTCATACTTAATTAATTGTCTTGTCAGAAAATGGTATTGTTTTCTCGTGTCTCTTACTCTCCTAGGAATCTGGTTCACACACACACACACACTGGAGGGAGAAGAAATGTTGATAAAACTGTTGGATTGTATGAGTATTTCTAGGACTGTGAATTAAATTGTAAAATGTGCACCCTTCTACCAGAAACCAAACCCCTAGGTTTTAGTCTTTCTACACACACACACACACACACACACACACACACACACACACACTCTGCACGGAGAGAAATGTATGTAAATGTACGTACATTTGCATATACATTACATATACATATGTACATATACATTTTACATATACCATATTTTTCGGAGTATAAGACACACCTGGGTATAAGACGCACCTGAGTTTTTGGGGAGGAAAATAGGGGGGGAAATCTGCCTACCAGATATTCATCTCGCTAGCGTTCTTAGTCTGGTCAGCTTTAGCACATTATTTTATCCCCTGATTAGGACTGGGAAAAACAGCTTCTAAAGCACAGCTGA
>JANHFT010007990.1:97058-107735 GCA_032467955.1 Pseudoxenodon macrops | reverse complement strand
TATAAGACGCACCCAAGTTTTCACCCTCTTTTTGGGGGTAAAAAGGTGTGTCTTATACTCAGAAAAATACGGTACATCAATTAAAGCTCAGTTAAAACTTGCATAATAAAAATTATACCTATGAACTCATCTTTGGCATTTAATGCCTATTTAAAAATCTTCTTGAATGTCAGAACCTGAAGGGGCCAACGAACGACACGTTTGCAAGCAGTACATATCACCAGGTCTGGGAAGCCACTTAGAATTTATCTTTGCTCATCACCACTATCAAAATGCTCTCAGGATGATAAGACTTATGATGGGCAAGGTGAACCATACTAATCTGATGGGAAGATACCATTCACGTCTATTATTATCTTTTCACAACAATATGAAGTCACAGCTGCCAGTTCTTTAGTTAGTATTGGCCTTCATACACATCAGGTTCTTCTCAAGAATGTAGGAAATCATAATATATCTATGTAGAATGTTTGGGTCTGTCATCCAGGGTGCTGGTAAATATTAGGGCAAGTCTGTGCATTTTTCTTGGCAACATTTTTCTGAAGTGGTTTGCCATTGTTTTCTTCCTAGGGCTGAGAGAGAGGGATTGACCCAAAGTCACCCCATCTGCCTTTGTGCCTAATGTGCAACTAGAAGTCACAGACTCCTGGTTTTTATTTCAAATTACTTATTCTGACTCTGAAGATTAAAACAGAGTTGTACTAACAAGCACAACATCCATAAGTACATATAGTTTCCTCTCTCTCTCCCCCCTCTCTCTCTCCTATCTTTCTGTCTGTCTGTCTATCATGTATTTATCTATACCTTAGTGTGCAGATGATGAAGTTGGCATGGCTGCACCTAACCAAACATAATCAAGGCTGTCAGTTGGCTAGCAGACTAATTTGTTTAGAAAAATATCTGGTAGTAATTTAATTTGCTATGTCATTGTTTCCAATCTCTTTCCCCTCCCCAAATTAAGTTTCTCAGTCAAAATGATCATTATTAAAAATAGAATTCTAAGGCAGGCTATCTAAATCAAAGCATTCAGGAATGTGAGGCATATTTACACAGCTCTGAAGAAACCTAATGGGAAAATAAATTACTAAAGCCATTGAAAAGAATATTTTTAAAAGGCAAAGACACATTACCTAAATCATGAGTAGGTTTGTACCCGTATATTTAAAGTATTTGGAATCATTTGGCAAAAAGTTCATCTAGGTCCTGATGATGAATTGAAATAAATAAATCTGGCATTTTACTTCTGAAGCTCTGAAAATTCTAAAGACCATTAATGGCAACATATATAGGATCATAAAAGCAATTTCATTATAATTTTAAGAAACCAAAGGTGAAAATGGAATAGACTTTATGGAGTCTGTGAAAAGCTCTGTGAAAAGACTGGTTCTAAAAGTGTTACAAAATTGTTCCTCTCATTCAAAACTGTAATGTGCAAAGCAGCTTTTTGCACTCCAGTTTAAGTAGTTTTTTTAATGAATCTAGAGAATACCCAGACTTGTCTCAGTTTACTATGTTCCTGTAGCCCAAACTTTTATATTATTCATCCTTTTGGGTTCACCTATTGCCAATAAGTTGAAATGGGATAATTATTTAAATTTCAACAACACTCCCAAATATCCACCATAATATTGCAGAAGAGAACTGCGGCTCATTCCACAACCATACATTTATTTGGATGGGTTTCTAATCCTACTTTGCTTCTTTAAAAGGAGTAAATAGGCTAGCAACATAATTAAATTCAGAAATAAAACTACAGCTTAACATAGGAGAAATCAGAACAAGTCTTCAGTTGTTAAGATTGTAAACTATCCACAGTTGTTATAAACTGTCCAGTATCACTTAGGTGAGATAAGCAATGTAGAAGTTAAATTAATTAATTAAAATAAAATAAAAACAGACTTCAAAAATAGTTCACATGGAACTAGCCTAAACCTAAATAACATGATATGGCTGCTTTAATGAATTCAATAATTAAAGCAGCCCATCTTTAATGGGACTTTTAAAGCAGTTCATCATTGTTCACATTGTTCACATTCTCATGGAAACCTGAGAAAGCATTTGGCCACCTCAGTGAAAAAGCAGACAAGTGCTAAACTTACAAAAACTATGACGTGCTTATTTTAAATCAGCATAAAGCAGATTACCTTACATTATAGCTATTTATGTTTTATTTTTATCCAGATATAATTTTTAATTTGGGATCGAAGTGCTAAGGCAGGTATTGGACACATTTTTATACAGTTATTTTTATATAAGCTGCATGATGTATAAAGGAATTGCAGTTGTATTCCTGATAGTATAGTAAAGGCAGTATAGCTGTAGCCTCTACAGTTGCCCGATGATCCTAGAAAAATTGGTGTCTGCTTTAAGGAGTTGCAGATGGATGCTACTTTCATACCCCTGGATGCACTGAGGCATATTTATGAAGCTAAATTCTGAGTTATAAATAATGCCAATTATAAATGTATAAATAAAGTATAATTTTAAAAAAACAGGTTCCTCACCCACTCCCTTTGAGTCAGTTCTGGACATAGCGTGGACTACTCCCAGCAGTTTTCTTGGCAAGATTCCAGAAATGGGTTGCTATTGCCTTCTTCCTAGGGCTCATAGAGACCGGCTGGCCCAAGTTCACCCAACTGGCTTTGTGCCCAAGACAGGACTAGAACACACAATCTCCCAGTTTCTCACCTGCTATTTTTAACCACTGTACCAAACTGGGTCTTAGCCTAGCTCTTCACTTCTGCTTGTAATGACAGTTGTCTTTCAGGAATCAGTTCATGAGATGGTTTCATGACGCAGAGAAATCATATTATCATGTGTTTTGGTGAACAGATGAAGATGTTGTTAAACTAAATTAAAAGCACAAAATGAAAACAAAAGAGGCAATTCGGCAATCACCTCCCCCTCCACCCAAATGAAATGTGCTTGTTAATATGTCTGAGTTTTTTTGGGGGGTTCAGTACAATGGGAAAAATTAAGACATGTAAATCTTTTAGCATGATTAGAACCCAGCCAAGTTTACAGAAACAATATTTTCACACACATTCTAGTAAAAAAAAACCACATAGTAAATCAAATCTGAACACTGCATTTCTAACTACACATATATTTTGATTTCAAAAAGTTGATGCTTGATATTTGTTTCATTTAATGTGTGAAAATGGTTTTAGACGCTTTCCCACTAACACAGTCCCCCATTACCCAAATGAGAGAACAGCTAAATAACACTTTTTGATTGTTCACAGAAGTTTAAAAGGGTGCATAGAAAGGGTGAGTACAAATTAACAATTTTTAATGATTTAGCAGGGTAGTCTGGAGTGGGAACAAAGACATAGAATAAAGGAAAATACTTTTCAGTTCACTGTTTTTTCAGTCCTGTTGATGAAGAGGAAGAGGAGAGAAGAGAAAAGAAAAGAAAAGAAGAGACCAGCCTTTTTAGATTTAATTTCATACAAACAAGAAATATTAAGACTCTGAGCTATAAAGGCTGCAGACTACCTAAGACAACTGACTTTAAAATAATTTGTAGTTAGATTAAAGGTGGAGAACAAGAATGACTAAAAGTAAGAAAGACATAAAGATGGAAAGTTGAGTATGCAATTCAACCCATCACTGAGTTTCTTGTAGATTTGAGTATGGCAAGGTTTTGTTTCTAGTGACAAATACATGTTCTGCCTTATCATATCAACAAACAAACACATGAATACAGTATATTGTTGCCACTTCGCTCAAGTTGCTATGTGAACATGGATGCATTGCATTTTTTCCCCTTTTCTTTCTTTAATGGAGGAACTGCTTATCCATCTGACACATCATAGGAGCTGTCAGTGAGAGAAGTTCCTTTAAGGTTAACCTTCTCTAGTCTAATGGGGGGGGGGGGGAAATAGCAGAAAGTCCAACAGATATAGATACTGCTCTGCACAATGTGAATCAAACAAACATATGTAAGGCTGTGCATATCTGTATTCATAATAATAGTAATAATAACAATAAACATAAATCAATCCACCGCAGGATGAAAGCCTTTTTGTTATTGTTAGCCAGACTTATATATTTGAGATTGACAGCTGTATAAATTGAATAAATAAAAAGATAAAACATTATTTTAAAAAGTGGAAGAAAGAAAAAAAAGTGGGGAAAACCATACATTTAAAATGAATTGCTTGGAAGTCGTGTACCTTGCTCCTTTTTAGGGAAAAAAACCCTGAAAAATAACCCACAATATAATGCTTTTCTGCAGATGGAGATGTTGATTTTTATTTTATTTTTTACTACAATTTATATACTGCTCAATCCAATAAGACTTTAGGAAAGTTCAGATAATTAAAACATTGCAATAATGACAGAAATATTCAAAATTAATGATAACATGGGCAAATACAATTCTTGATGTCTTAACAAGCTGCAAAAAACAAATATATAATCAAGAAAATAACATGTCTTTTAACACTTCTCGATCTAAAGCAGGGCTATCCAACCTTGGCAACTTTAAGACTTGTGGACTTTGATTCCCAGAATTCCCCAGCCAACCAGCCAGGACACCTTTGCTCTAAAATCATGTAAACACTCATGTTGGTCCCAAGTCCCAAATGTGACAATTACAAATTCAAACCCTGTACGTTCACATTCCAGCTTCTGAATTGCAATGCCAAATGCTGCAAGGGAATTGTTATCAAGCTCTATTCATTATTCTGGGAACTATCCAATATATACAAAACATTGTTTGAAATTCTATTACTCCCAATTCAAGATCAAAAGAAACTAATTCCATAACTTTTAGAGCAATTTTCTATTGATTGGATCAGGACGGAACATTCACATTTGGTCTTCTAATGGCTGCATAAATAATGAATAGCATTTTTATTGACTTCCTTCCAATTTGTCTAAAAATAGGTTACTGGCTTGGGACCCTGAATTGATTCCTCTGAAGCTTCTAACCAGCTAGAAGGTATCTTGAGGTAAAAATGAGCCCTTGCAAATTGAGTGTAATTAACATTAAAAATGAGCCTTGTGCAAGTTGAGTATAATTAAAACTGTAATTCTATTTACTGGTAAATAGAATTAAGATTCAGTCCTTCACACCTTAAACTTATGCCATTTACATGGCACTTACAATGCTTAGACTTCCTCTTGTGATCTGGACCTTCAATTATTTACAGATTCGGTTATGATTACTGTAATAGTGTGAAAGCTATATATATATATACATACATACATACACACATATGGAACTGTCACCAGAATTCATTATTCCCACCTAAGGTTGATTACATCCAATTGTGCATTTTTGCACAAAATTGTCCATGTTATGTCACATTAATCAATATTATACTAGGTTGAAATGTTAGCTTTTTGGGATCTTAATATTTAGCCCCATTTAAACAGAGGGATCGATTCCTATCAAGATATGATCTCCAATCCTGTAAAAAAAGGTTTTGCTTCCAAAGTTATAGCAAGAACTTCTGCAAGTATCCATTTCCAGATAGTTGGCAGGAGACAGTTCCAAAACTACAACTGATAATATAAGATATTTATGACTTGCAAGGAACAGGGTAGCAAATGACAACAGATGCCATAGGTCATAATGCAAACGATCTAGGTAATTTCACAAACCTGTTACACAATTGCATCATTTGTGTATGGATATCATGATGCATGGCTCATAAATTTGACATCATCACAGTTTGCTAGAGATAGTCCTAATTTCCAACTTGCCTTAAACTTTCTGTTTCTTCCTCTGCTGGACTTCATCATCAAAAAGGTCATTGATTGATTCAGTGATTCATTCATTGATTCATTCATTCAAATTTATATGCTGCCCACTTCAATATCAAACAACTCTTTTATTTAGGCCATCAAACACTAGCTGTGTAACAGCTGAAGGGCTTCAGGTAGAAAGCACTCATAAGACTATGGTGGAATTAATATTTCTGATTTATCTTCTGGACTCAATATCTTGATATGTATTTTTAAGTGGAATGAAAATAATGTTGTGTATAAACATTAAGTACAACTAGAAAACCATTATCTGGCTAATTTAAAACCTGGCAAGTAAATTCTAATTTTAGCCAACATATTTATTTTTCCTGTTCTAAAGGCTGTAAAAATATATTTGGAAGACTTTGGCATAAAGGCCAAAATCAACATGGTTCTCATGAGAAATTTATCCTTTGGGATAACTCAAATTTAAAAGTGGTAGTTAAAAGTCTTTTTTGTTTGTTTGCAAAATTTAGCAGAGAATGGAATTACCTTAAGCTAACTGATAGTTAAAGTCTTTTGTAAAGGTTTTGATCATTGCCAAAAGAATTTCTACAATGCTAAAATGCTAAACAGCAAGATATCCAATTAAAACATTTTGTTGCTCATTTATTTTTAACCTGATGTATTTGGCACTCATTGGAACACATAAATTATTGGGGATATTGGCCCTAAGTTTTTGGCAGAGTCCAAGACCACAGTTCAGATATATAAACAACTGAAGAATATCTCTAAGATAAAAATAGATAATGTACAATAACCTTAGTCTAAAGAACTGGAATATCCTATTTAACAAATCAGTGGTATCACATTTTAAATGCTGTCATATACATGCCATATGATCTTAAGGTGAGTGTAAGTCATAAAAATATTTCTTTTCATTTTTATTGAACATCTCAAGCAATGTTTAAGACAGCCTTGCCACCAAATGTTTCATGCTGGTGATGTGTACATTTGAAGATTAAATTTGAACATTTAAATATGATTCGGGCTTGTTCATTAGTTGCCCTGTTTTTAAGTGTTATATTAATACAAAATAGTAAGACAAAAAATGTTTAAAAATGTGAATTTAAAGATAAAGTAGGTAGTGATCATCTGGAGTTTGTTGGTCCAGGAAGACATTTTATCCAGGAAGATCCAGGATATAAGAGGAGAAACATTTGAATATGCTAAAAAATTATTGTAATAATTCACAACCCCAGAGATAAAAATCCTGGACTGAAGCAATGAGGTCCCTTTTATCCTTTAGACACAATGGAATGACTAACCGATACGATTCACATTGTAGTAAAGATGTAATTCATTTTTTAAAATGACCTGCTTCATATCATGAGAGTACTTTAAAATGCTTTGATTTGTTTATTAGTTTCATGCTGACAGCAAATAAAATAATAGAAAATGAAATAATAGAAAAGCAAAAAGAAAGAAAATGGCAAATCTTACATAGTGCCACTAATTGATTGGTAATCTACTGAAATCTTATTTGTCCGGACAGCTTCCCACTCTTACAAATTATTAAAACAAACAAACAAACAAAAGGAGATGAAATTATGTACACGTGGTTTGAGCCTTTAATGCCATCAATAGATGTGTTTCTTTGTCTTTCTGACAGCAGTGGTGTGGAGACAGTGGGGAGGAGTATGAAAAATTGCCATGTTTCACAGCTTTAAAACATTGGCTCTGTTGTCTGGCATAATTGAGCCAACAGTCTGCTGGGCTTCTTCCAAGCACTTTGACAACTGTTCGCTCACAGCCACCAGTAAATTAACTGGACTGCACATTTACCAAAGGTCCCTGTATACAGAAGTTGCATTTCCGGTCCTTTTGGTCAAAAGTAGTAATAGGCAGTAAAACGCAATGGATCGTTCCTGATCCAAGTCACTTGTTCTATTGTAGCTCAGCCCTGGGGGTGTTTTTCTTGGCATATCTTTCAGGGAACCTTTGTTCCAGGGTGTTTATACTGCAAACTGTTCGCATTCTTTTAGATTAAAAGAGAGCAGCTGGCGGGGAAAAAAGAGAGACTTGTTTCACAATGTGAAAAGAAAGGAATTTTACTGATCATTTTCAAAGTCTTGAATATCCAAGAAAACATGTTGGGGTTGTTTTGAATGTTAAGATTCTAAAAAAGTAAGATTTCTCTTTTCCTCCAAAAGCTACTTTAACTACTGCAAAACAGTAGAGGTTACCCCATTGTTAAAGCATGAAACAACATGCAAGTTGAATATTTATTTATCAAATTTAGAGACTGCCCATCTCACTCACAGAGCAAATATGGCCTTGAAAAGTGTTATCACAGCTCTTGTTACCAACATTTAGAATGAATGAAACATTGGGAGACATGAAAAACCAGGTTAGGGACAGATCATCATGGAGAAAACCTATCGATATGGTCACTTTGTGCAAATCATGTTGCAACAGTGAGGTAGATACAATAGATGTTCCCATTTTACAGAGTTCAGATCAAAATACTGCATCCTGCACTTATACTATATATTTCAAGAAGATTGTTTCTTTCAGACATGCTCGAAATACTAAGCTTTACAAGATTATTAAAAAGAATAATTAAAATGTGATCTGTCCATGTATTTGCTGTCTGGACTCTCTTTAACCAGTGATGAGTATATATACAAATGACAAATTTGAGAACTGTTTTAAAATTGCTTTGAGGGACAAAAAGGAACCTGAGCTACAGGTTCCATATTAAAATTCTGCTCAGCCAAGACTTTATGTAAGGCAGCACTAAGCAAATTATCTTTTGAACTGTGTAAACGTCTGCATGAAGTTCTAAGAATTATTCCGATAATCTAAAAGAAGGATTTGAACCCTTTGAAAAAGCAAATTATCCAGTGAATGAGGCCATCAACGGCTATATAATTAATTATTCATTATTAGTACCAGTTATTAAAAGTTGTTAAGAGGAGATTATAAGAGTGATACATGAAACGTATAAGAATCACAATGATGACATAAGTTAACAAATATAACAATAATACCACAAAGTCTCAGCCTAATTCCTTCCAACCCAAGGATTTTGGTTCCATGTTTGCTTGTTCTGTTGCAAGAAATCTTGACAAGAGTGTCTTTTGAATATCTCACTAGTAGGTGTTTCAGTAGTTTACAGATTTGGAAATTAGAACAATTGGGAAGCTTCAAGGAAAATACACAGAATAGCAGAGTTGGAAAGGATCTTGAAAGTCTTCTAATCCAACCCCCTGCTCAAGCCGGAGACCCTATACCATTTCAGACAAATAGTTGTTCAATCTCTTCTTTAAAACATCCTGTATTGGAGCATCCACAACTTCTGGAGGCAAGTCATTCCACTGGTTAATTGTTCACAATCAGGAAATTCTTCCTTGGCTCTAGGTTGCTTCTCTCCTTTATTAGTTTCTATCCCTTTTTTTCTTGTCTTGCCTTCTGGTGCTTGGAGAATAGATCGACAACCTCTTCTTTGTGTCATCCCTTAGGATTTTGGAACATTGCTATCATGTCACCCCTAGTCCTTCTTTTCATTAAACTAGACATAGCCAATTCCTTCCATTTTTCTTCATATGTTTTTGTTTCCAGTCCCTGGCTATGCTGTTTATTCAATATACTTCCACTAGGAATAGACAAAAGTAAGCTGGGGAAATCTAGCAGAAATTTTCCTGTAGTCTCAAGGTTCCAGAGACCTACATTACAAAATTTGAGGTTGAATTAAGGGAATGTGAGCTAAGACATTTCCTCAAAATAAAAGGAGTACAAGTAGCTCACTATTTTTCTACTCACAAATCCATTCTTGGTTACCCCATACTTCTTTGTTTCAGCAGTATTAATTAAGGACTCATTTTATTACTGCTACAGCTAAACAAGAGGGAACAGGAAAGCCTCACGGATCCACTGCAATTCTCTTAACAATTCAGATCCTACTTTTTGCTGCCTCTCCTGTTTGGTTAAGGATAGAATCACTGCGAAATGCATTGTTCCTATTTAGCATCATAAATAATCATGAGGTTGTCACCAGGTTCTCAAGCTTGTTTTAGAAATAAACATACCCTCCCTACCCTTGTCCCTACCTAGAAAAATAAAAATGAAAAGAATGATTTGAAAAGCAAATAAACAAACAGCTAGTCTCAAAGGAAAAGGCAAGGATCAGATAAGTCTGCAAGTGGCTGTTAAAGATGTGCCTTCACTAAATAGTTACCCAGACAACCAGCAATAAGAGAAGAACAAGGAAGAAATAATTAAGTACCAATGTGGAAAATGGCATAAAATGTTTTTGATATATACAATTCTTTTCCTAGTCCTATTTCTGCGTTATTGTGAACCTTTCCAAGTAAGCCAGACAGGAAACATAATCAAATGAACTAATTCTACTTTGCTGTAAAGCTACATTAACAGAATCTTGCAAGCCTGAAGTGCAGATCTCCTGCTTTCTCCGTGACAATCTGAGAAGTTGGGAATGTCCCTTCTGAACTACTTTCTTCATCCATTATGCAGCTACAGGCTATGCCCTCTCTTATCTGACCCTTCCCCAGGCAGTATCACTTCACCTCATTTCTCAAGGTCTTTCTCACATACCATTACAATTTGTATACATATATACATACCAGTATATATTGTATCTCATTTAAATAGCCAGGTATGAACAAAAATGTCTTCTTTCTGTGTTTTCATAAATAAATTGTTTTCTTCAGAATTAAGTATCTCATGAACCAGAATTATTCATTTCTATTCATATTAGATATATTTGGCTCTTACTGTAAAAAACTATAGAAATAATGTCAACTCTGAAAACTTATATATCTGTATATGTATCTCTGTATCTTTATCTATCTACCTATCATATGTCTGTCTGTCTGTCTGTCTGTCTGTCTGTCTGTGTCTATCTATCTATCTATCTATCTATCTATCTATCTATCTATCTATCTATCTATCTATCTA
>JANHFT010007990.1:27217-53992 GCA_032467955.1 Pseudoxenodon macrops | reverse complement strand
CTCTATCTCTATCTCTATCTCTATCTCTATCTCTATCTCTATCTCTATCTCTATCTCTATCTCTATCTCTATCTCTACCTACCTACCTACCTACCTACCTACCTACCTATCTATCTACACACACACACACATATATACACACATTTATACCTGCGCCCCACCTAATGTGCATGCATGAGCATTCCCTGCACCCTGTTTTGGGCCTTGAAGGCCTTCTGCACCAACCTGAAAGCCAAAATGGGGTGCAGGAGGATGTGCGAGGTCCCCCACACCCAGTTTTGGGCCTGGAAAACCTCCTGCACCAACCTGGACACCAAAATGGGGCAAGGAGGTGCCGCATGAGGTCCCAAAATGCAATGTGAGCGCCTCCCATGCATGCGCCCCACCCCCGCGCATGTGCGGCACAGACACAAAGATTAGCTGGCCGGGAGGAGGTGGTGTGCATGAGTGGTGAAACTGGGCTAGGGTGACGACTGGTGTGCCAGCAGAGAGGTGTCTGCATGCCACCTGTGGCACACGGGTAGCAAATCTATAAACCCATTCCACCTCCATTTGGGAAAATGCAAGCAATTCATAGTTACTAATTCCCAGGATTGGAAATTACTTGGCACTTTACAAGGAAATTTGGAAGTGTGATTTTAAAACATTTAGAAGTTATGTCTGTAGTAAGCAGAAAAGAACCAAACCTTTTCAAACTACTATACTATCAAGATTGTTGCAATAAGTGCAAGTATGCTTTCAATCAGACTACACCTTCATGAATATGGATAAGCTAGATATAAAATGAAGGGTGCATGTGATTATGCCTGCTTGGAAACATTCTTTTCTGAATAAAGCATATTATGGATAATTCCTAAATCACATTTAATAACTGGACTAGACACTGCTTACCTTTTAATCACAGTAATGTTGATCCCCTAAATCAGAGGTGGGTTACTACTCGTTTGGAGCAGTTCTACGGAGTAGGTAGTAGGCCGCTTGTGATGTCATGGAGCCGGTTCTGGTCCATGGACGCAGCCATCTTTTTTACGATTTTTTTGGGGGGAACAAAAATGTTTTTTTGAATTTTTTTCAGTTTTTCTTCTTCTGTGCATGCGCAGAAGCCAGGTTTCCAGCACTGCGCATGTGTTGCCATCTTGTTTTCGGCCTTTTTTTTGAATTTTAAAGATTTTTTTTCTACTGCGCATGTCACGAGGCGCACCCACATGGCATGGAAGGTAGCGAACCAGCGGCGAGGTAAGTTAGAACCCACCCCTACCCTAAATCTGAGGCCAGGCATACCATGGAATGGGACAACTTTCCATGGCCAACTCGCCATGGCCAACTTGCCATGGGACAATTTAACAATTCAATTATTTAAAATAAATAAAAAATATTTTAATTTTTTTTATTTACTTTTCATTCTGTCCCTCCTCTTCCAACCATTCTTTAACAATTCTGTTTCACCATTTCTTTGATATTAGTGCAACTCTTGTCGCAAAGTGAGTTGGCTGTAGCAAATTGGTTATGGTGAGTTGGTTATGGCGAATTGGCCATGGTGAATTGTCATAGACCTACCATACCATGCCTTAAGACAACAAAATATCTATTTTTCCCAAAACAGTACCTACCATCTAATGTTGAGATTGCCAACAATTAGCATTATTTTAATTTAGGAAACCATTAATGCCTTGGCTTTCAGGTTCTACCACTTTCTCTAAATAGAGCCAAACCTTCTTTTCTATTTAATTCAAGTTCAATAATTATGGTCTCTGTTTCTGAAAGATTGGAATTGCCAAAGCTGGCAAACAAATTTGCCACTTCTGTTTAATGCAACAGTCTTCTCCTTCAGACCATCTGAGCATGTTGAAAGTTGAACTTGAAAGTTGGTCAATATAAATTCTTCCAGAGAATGTATGCAGAGGATCAGTTGGGACAGTTATAAAATACACCTGTATTTTTATGAATTTTATGTTTGTTTTAATATTGTTGATTATGTTAATTTGAAGGAGTCCTTGTTTGATTGAAACAAAGTGAACAAAACACCTTGAAAATTAATGTTTCTATGCATGAAGGTAGGAGATGGCTAATTTTTAGGATAATAATATGTGATAACATTGAAACAATATCCTGCCTTATTCTGTTTGCCTCACTTATAGATTGACTTAAATCTTGGTAGTCTTTTTTCTTATTACAGTAGACTTTTCCAGAGATAGACCTGATGAAGGCTATTCACAGACCAAGGTCTTAGTCATTTGTCTCAAATTATGTTTCAAAGTAATTGTAGAAACTGTAGAATCTAACCTTCTTATATTGTTTTCATTCAAAATAGGCAAAATGCATTTATACCTGTTTGTACAGCTTTGTCAAAGCAGATGGAAAGCAATCAAAAGTATGAACAGAGCGATCTCATAAAATAGAGCATGGCTTGAACTCAAGTTCCATAAGATTATTATTTCGGTTAAATAAAATCAACACTGATTCTGTGGTTTTAAATATGTCCTTTTTTAATATGAACAAGTACACGACAGCTTTCCTTACTCAGTTTGAGAAACTTTTATATTTAAGTTCCTATTTCTTTTAGCACTTCCTAACTGCATTCATTTTACCCCCTTGCAAAAATATCATTTATTATCACAGAGACAAGCTGAGCTTGACAAGCTGCATTGCAACCGAGTCCTTTCACTGAATTTTCTTTCC
Organism: Pseudoxenodon macrops; assembly: GCA_032467955.1. NCBI lineage: Eukaryota > Metazoa > Chordata > Lepidosauria > Squamata > Pseudoxenodontidae > Pseudoxenodon > Pseudoxenodon macrops. Next base: position 51,313 of record JANHFT010007990.1, on the reverse strand, counting down.
AATAGTACCTTTTCACTTTGCTAAAGTGCTATTTTGCAGAAAAAGAAAATGCAGAACATATTGGGGGGGGGGGTAGAGACCTGACAGTGATGCAAAGGCAAACTCAGCTCATCATTAAGGCAATAAAATCAAACAACGCATGAGTCTTATGGGTGTGAAAGTTGCTGCGAAGCGTGACAGCTTGAGCTCATCTCATATTCAGTGAAGTCTGCACAAATGTTACTAATATCCCCAAAGGATTCAGCTGTTACCTTCTCTAGGAGATGTATCTTTACAATTTTTACAATTCCAAATGGGGAAAAAAGAGAGAGAGAGAAAAAAACATTAGTCAAATAAAAGTAAGCACAGGTGAACACATTCCTTACAGAATGGAAAGCTATTTGGAAATCGTGAATAATTATACTAAACTGCCAAGACTTGCAGGGCTGCTGAAATGTAGCTGATTTTGATTGCTTCAAAAAGAACTTTTAGAATGGGTTGATTAAAAGAATTGGCAACAATCCACCCAATTCTATGTCAAACCATTTTGGAATGCAAATATTTGTTTGTGGCTTGCTGCGTTCACTGCCTTTGGAAACTGGCAACGAAGTTCTCATCGCATTTTCCCACCTTATATAAAAAAGAGGGTTTTTGTGTGTGAAAAACATAGCTTTGGGGATAGCTATTCTATTTCAAGGATACTCAACAAGTGCCCAGTGTGTCAGTTATTACTATATAAAGAATTATTTAGCTATCAACTCAAAGCCAAGTACAAGATACAAAATCAGCTGTTGATCCCACTTTCGATAGATGATAACCCAGAGTTGGGGCTGCATAAGATTTGGAGATCATTTTAGCAGCAAGATGCTAATGTGAATTATTGGATTTAGAGATCCTGCATTTTATTGTGAGAAAGATATTGAATTTCCCTCTGCAAGCATTACCTGAAACACTCCAAGAGCAAATGGCACACATTACTCACACATTTGCTTTTATTGTCTTTGTTTTAGCAATATCCAACAAAGTTTGAAGAAAGAGCCAATTCTACCATTAGATAGAGTAAGACTCGGGTTGGACAGAACGATGGTGGAAGGAAGATAAAGGTTTCATATGGAGCTGAAAGATCACTCTAGTTCCATTGCTGAAAAAAAGACGAAGAATGAATTCAAATAGCACGATTTGAAGTAGATTGGAGGGAAAAAAATACAATCTATATTAAAAAACTAGAGAAAACTTTTTCTTGCTTAAAAACAGTACCGTGTTTCCCTGAAAATACATGTCCTGAAAATAAGGCCAAGCCTGCTTTCTGGGATGGGCGTAAATATACGCCCAACCCCAAAAATAAGCCCTTGTGAAGGGATGGGCATGGCCAGCATAGGAGGCAGCCTTCCCTTTCCCAGTCAGCTAGGGGCAGCTGGGCCCCTTAAACCGGACCCGCAAATCAGCTGAGCTGATCCAGAGCTGTCTCTCTGTTCTCTCCCCCACCCAGTGTTTTTGCCGCTCGTCCGCCTCCCATCCATCTCCCTTGCCTACAAACTCCCATTCCAATCACAAGAGAGCAGCTGCTTGGCACCTCTTGCCATGTAGTGCCCACCCAATGGACAACCCCCCTCCGGCCGGGCAGAGCGCCATTCACCAACCGAGCAGTAAGAGGCTGGTCAGGCCAGCCGCCTGCTGCCAAGTCTTCCGGCAGCCAGGGCAGAATCTTCTGGGTGACTGCCCTGGATGTGCGTACCCCACTCTATGCTTCCAGCTCCATGCGGCCCTTTGCCCTTTGCTGCCTCTCTGCTCCGGTTGCCAGAAGACATGGCAGCAGGCAGCTGGCCTGACCAGCCTCTTCTCCACTTCCAGGAGCTTCTAGCCGGGTTTAACATCTCACGGCCCACCCCACCCAACCTGCCACCCCCAAATTGCATCGCTAAAGGAGGCAGGTGTCTAAGCAAGGGCCAGGAGCTCTGCTATGCCTGGCAAGGGCAGGAGAAGAGATGGCAAGAGAAGCCACGTGGAAGGTGGGGGTGTGGTGGGCCTCGAGACACACATCTTATCTTTCCAGTTCCATTGAATTCCTCGCCGTTGTGTCCAGGGAAGCACATTGCAAAAGAAAACTTCTTGTGATTTCGAGAGGTTTGATTGAACTTGTGAAAAGTTTTCTTTTGCAACGTGCTTACCTGGACATAATGGCATGGAACATGATGGTGCTACAAGTGTCAGGTAGGACGCAGCCCACCCTGCCCCACCTGCCAGAAAAGAGTCTTTGTGAGACTTGTCGCTCCACCTCTCCAATACATGCACAAATGGCAGCACTACCGTGAGGTTCGGCATAGTCGCGAGTGGCAGGATGCCACCTGTGCCGGTATGATGAAGCTCATGGCAGTCTTGCAGTTCATGCAAGGAAACGGCACAACAAGCATTGCAGAGTCCTGCTCCACGAGCGGCAGCTGCAGGCCAGCTGCTCAGCTGGTGCAAAGAATAGGGAGGGGAGGCGGCAGCAACGGGACATCCAGTCCCATGCTCACCACCTCTTGAACCCCCAAAATAATAAGTCCCCCCGATAATAAGGCCAAGGCCGTATTCCGGGGGTCAAAAGAAAATAAGACCCTGTCTTATTTTCAGGGAAACACGGGTATCTCAAGTGTTGTGAGGCCTCTTTAGCTTTCTCATTAAATAATAATCATGGTTAGGTAAACACAATTTACAAAAAAAAAAGGAAAGAACAGAAGAATGTTCAATGCTGGTCACACTTACACACTTTTCAAATAAAGGAGAAAGATGGGTATAGCAGGGACATTCCCAGAAGAGTTAAAATGGCAGCTGAAATTATATGATCAAAGTTCTATCCCTTTTAAATATGTATTAAAGAGTTGCTATCTACATTTCTTTATCTCTCGCAGATGCCATTCACTAGTGGCCAAAAATATTGGCCAAAATATTTTGTAATCCTGTTTTAATAGTTTATGGTTATCACTCATGAGATTAAATATTGTTGAGACATTTTGTTGGTTTTTACTGGTTTATATTTATAAATTAACCAATTAACTAATACAGAGCAATTGTAGGTGATTAGTCAAAACCCTTCCTAAATGTTTTAAAAATGTTTAAAAATAAGCAGTTATGAAATTCACTAGTCAGCAGAGAAATCTTTTTTAAAAATAACCTTGGAAGAGGTATAAGATTACAGCAGAGACTACTAATGCAAGAAACTATAAAAGGTACTCAGGAGAAAAATACATAAGTCATTCTCCAAGACAATTTCTGGTCAGAAGAAAGTAATTGGCTTCAAAAAGGCAAAAAGAAACTCCGGGAGAAGCTGAAGGAAACCTGATGAAGAAACACAACCAGTTTCAATAAGCTACTATAAATCCTGTTTGAGTTACATTCAGTAACTCTTCTAGCATGACTAGAAGAAGAATATCAGGTCTGTCTCCCATGTAATTCTAGCAGAAATAACAATTTATGGAAAGGAATATTGATATTTGAGTTTAATTTAAGGAATTGGAGTTAGTTAAAGGCATAAAAGATCTCTTAAAATGACAGTATACAAGCTATTGAATACATCTAATTTTACAGTAATCAAATTAGATGCTTGTTTGAATCAATTATCTAGGTCCACAAGATACAAGTAAAATAATCAATAGAAATGTGAAATAGCAGGTATTGAAATCAAGCAGAGTAGATCTTTCTTTGGGGCCCTCAACACACTAATAAAAACAGTCAACTTCCATTAATGAAGCTGCTGCTAGGCAACACATCTTCCTACAAAGCATTTGCCACAACACTACTCATTACCAACTACAAGCTGACGGAGACACCCAAAGTGCTTTTAAAAATAAAGTGATGATAAGCAGGTTACAATACCATAGGGCTGACAAACTTGCAGGATGTGTCACGTGCTGTCCATGCCCTCCCCTGGTTAAGCGAAGGAGAAAAAAAGTCATGATACATCACATGACACTGCCATGATGACGCACGTTTGACACCCCTGCAATACAGAATAGGAAGCATAAATAAAGCACATTTGATGTCCACCTTACCTATATATAAAGAGCAGGATTTCAGCTCCTCTCCATTTGCCATCCTTTGTCTCAATTCAACTTTTCATAATGTCATATGGACAGTATATATATTTTTTCACAGTATTATGGTACACCTGCATTTACAGATAAGAAGCTAGAAGAATAGGTGCTGGGGAAATTTTAATAATCAGATACTCTTAATAGTTTGGAAAGGCAGGTGGCATTTTCCCAAAACTTAGGAAATCCATTTACCATTTTTTCTCCATGTGGTAGCAGCAATGGCGTATATATGAGTAGTTTCCCCCCCCCCGCCGCTTGTTATTTCAATGGCTTGAATTCATTTCCATATTCTATGTGCTTATTTTCGGAGGCTGCAGCTGGAGGAGAAGGCAAATTCTTTTATCCATTTTAACTGCGGTCACCGGCTTTTAACGGATCGCAACACCAGCCAAAAAAATATTAATGCAATTTGCTCACGTTTTATTACAGCTTATATATGTGCATATTTTATCCTGTGTGGAAGAACTGGGCAATGCCAGAGCCACCGGAATGCATAGGATGTGAAATAGCTTTGCTTAAATTGTATTGTAATTTAGAATGATAGGTAACTGCAAAAAAATCCCTCCCCAAAAGTATTTTTAAAAAGGGCATCTGTGGGGAAGAGACATCAAAATGGCCACCTGATCATTCCTATTTACATGCGTCTTTTTTTGATGCACGCAGACACACAAACCATTGTGTGACCCAGTAATGAAATCCACTTCCTTCTTTGCATCACACCAAAAAGTGCACTTTTGCTGGCTTACCTGTTAGAATGAACTTCACCAACAATCCAATCCTTCCAAGAAACAATAAAATGTATTGAGTGTACAAAACAATTCTTTATCAGAAACTGCTCTTAATTAGCATTTCTGTCTGTCACAGGTAGGATTTTTGTTTTTTTGTTTAAGACTGCATTTGATTTTTAATTTTTAAAGATTTTTGCACCCCCACCACCCCACCACCCACAGACTACAAGGAACTTGAAAACAACATCAGAGATAGCAGACACTTTTTGCTCCTTTTCTTAAAGGAAAGTTATTTAGGGATGGCAGTCTCCATGAATAGATTCATAAACATATGACACCAAAGAGCGTGATGTCCCCAAATTTCAAAGTGAAAATCTTTCTGGACCCTAAAAGCTGCAAATGTAGGGCTAAATGCCAGGCAGGTCCCAAGATGCCTTACCTTTAACAAAAATGGACATCGGCAAAAATGAAAGTGTGGTAATTCAGCAGTTGGTTTTTTTTAAAAGCAAAATTTTTCTTATACATACATATTCAAAATGGAAAACATTCCAATCTCCCACAGAAAATTCAAAATGCAGTTAACATACAGATTACAGTCCCAGGTATTATCTGAATTAAATTTCTGTAAGATTTTCAATCCTTGTTAGTAGGTCAATAGTGAGAGAAGTTAGGAAAAATCAATCTTTGGAAAGATGGATCTGTCTTAGCTTTCTTCCACTTATTGTAATATTAGACAAATCATATACAATTTTGGACCTATAATGAGCTTCACCCTATATGAAATTTCAGTTAGTCAACAGGAACAAAAACCTAAATAGTTCCAATGTTGGATTTAATGGCCTCCATTTGCTTTATAAGATCATCAGTTTAGTAAATGTTCTTTATGGTATTACAATTTTGAGTAGTTCAACAAAAAATATGATAGTTTTTTCTTCCAGAAGATGCTCTAGTCCTAGCATCAGAAACCACTTGTGCCAGATAACAATTGCAGTGTGCTAAATTTTGGCTTTCTCTGCAAGTTATGACAATTAATTTTAACTTTGCTCCGGAAACAAATATTTGGGTGTGATTTCTTCTTGATGCCTAATAAAGCAACAAAAATGCAAACTACCACACTTGCTTTCCTCAGTTGCTCAAAATATGCAAAATTTTGAGACAATGAATTAATAAATAACTAAATGGCTGGTTTCCTTGGTTACAGTTAACAAGAAAGTGATTATCATTATAATGTGGGATATGCTGAGAAGACATGTTGAAATCTGCATGAGTCTTTGGCTATAGATGGGCTGTGTCAGCTTCTCAAATGGCAAGAGCTAATCTCTTCAGCCATCCCATTAAAAGAAGTGGGAAATTCCTCAGAACCAACAATACAAGCATTAATGGAAATACAGCCAGAAGGCAATTTTTAATTGACAATCAACAGAAGCAGCTGTGGAACTAGGTAATTTGATTCCATTCTGGGCTGAATTTGCTCCCTCCTGCGGATGCAGTTACAAAATTTAAGTAGCTGAGTCTACTTTCTAGTTTGTATACTTTGCTCCCCCCATCACTGGAGACATCTTCATTGATGTCGCTTTGTTTGCCAAACCAATTCATGACATTAATCAGATGCACTTCTTATCCGAAATATTGAATTTTCTCAATAGATTTTTGGTTGTGACTCCCCCATCCGCCCCCTTTTCCAATTGTGGCCTGCTTTTTCATAACACTTAAACATATGGGAGAATTGTTCACCTTGGATTAATCTTCACATTCCAACATAAGGCGGCTTCTTCCTCTTAGATACACAGGGTTGTTAAAATACATTTCATATGTTGTGGAAGGTTGAATGTGGAAATGATTATTTCAAACAATCATAGCTGGATTTACAGCTGAATAATGTTACAGTAGGAAGTATTTACAGCAAGAAAATGAGATGCATATCCTGTGGTGACAACCCAGGCCTTTTTATCTATACTTCAATACAATTGTCCTTGGGTTGAATTGGGCTTGGTCCTTTAAAAAGTGTGCATAAGTGGCAACATATTTCTTCCAAGAAATGGCTGTATCCTGGGGGATCTGTATCAAATGTAATAAATGAGGTAAGCTGGAGAAAGTACAAAAGCTAGGTGGGTATGAAAGGAAGTATGCAGGGGAAGAGGAAACCAGGTGAGAAACCAACTTGTACAGCCCCAAATTAGAACTAAGAAAAGGAGAAAGAATGCCCTTAGAACAATTCAGATCAGCTCATTCACAGGTAGATAAAAGGCAAGTAAATATGTGGAAGCAGAAGCAGCAGGAACCAAGCAGGATAAACCATTAAAGATGTGCTTCATCATTCACTGTTATCTCAGCTTTTTTTTTACAAGGAGTTGTTCTTGTGAGTCTGACCACAATTTGGGCATATCACAGCACGCTTTGTGTGGTATCTACAAACATTCTACAAGGGGACTTTCCCAGAAATAATCATGGAGGCTCCGGCTAGACAGCATTTCTTCTTGTCTGCAGCTTTAAACCACCTTGAATATTTTTAATTATGACATTAGTAACTTGGACATTTGATCCATATAAATTACTCTTAACTCTAGGGATGATTTGGGATAGATAAGATGCCATGGTAAATTTTCTATGAGTTGATTACAATAACAGTTTGTTAACAGAGCTTGTTTGGAGGTTCTAGAAGGGGGGCACAGCTATCGTATACCCTTGACCAAAGATTGCAGTGATTCTCTCTGGAATGGTCATCCTTTTCCACCGAGGATGCAGCTTTGGGAGGGATGCACATGGAGCAGTGAGGGAGGAAGGGGACACCCGCTTTGCTAGCCAGATCAGCCAAATCAACCCTAGCGATCAATCGGGTGACAGATGTCACAGTCAGATCACCCTCACATCCATTTGTTAACAGAGGGTTTTGAAGCTTTAACCTTGCCTTTATTATCACTGTTCTTCCTGTTTTGTCATTAATATAGTTTATAGCTAATAGATCAATAATTTGCAAATAGATTTCGTAGTTTAAAAAATTGGAGGGGATTGTTTTTCAAGGGGTGGGAATAATAGTAATGTATTCAACTAATACCGATAATTTGGTTTTTTTTAGTGCACTTTTTTTTGCAAATGTCTTGTTTGCTTTTTCTTTGTTTTTTAAATTCTTTTAGAGTTTTGTATTTAAATTTTTTTTCCAAATAAAATAAAAATAGAAGGCCAAAAAAATATTAACTTTCTTCCCTATTTCTGCTTCCATGAGACTGTAAGAATATTAGGGGGCACTGCCTTCAAACTTTCTTGATGTGTATTTGAGGGAAAAAATATAATACATTGTGGGGCTGCTTATAAATACTTTTGTTTATTGCAAAAGCAATTTTTCAAAATGTAGTTTGAGTTTTGAGCACTTACCAGTAAATTTCTCATGGCAGAATCAGACATTACAGAAATACATTAAAAATGAGAAGTTAAACTGAGCTACGGTGGCTCAGTGGTTAGAGTGCAGTACTGCAGGCTATTTCTGCTGACTGCCGGCTGCCTGTAATTTGGTAGTTCAAAGTTGAATCAGCCTTCCATCCTTCCAAGATGGGTAAAATGAGGGCCCAAATTGTTGGGGGCATTATGCTGACTCTGTAAACCACTTAGAGAGGGCTGTAAAGCATTGTGAAGCGGTATATAAGTGCTATTGCTATTAAACTCCCATTCCATAAACTCTTCTAGGACATACATTTGTATCTTGGTTGATACAGTAGTGACTTTTTGATAATACACAGATATTTAAGAAATGGGAAAAAAATCTATTCTACAAAAGGAGGGTAACTATTTTTTTAACTTTTATCTTCTTGAGGGGTTCTTGGTGCTCTCTGGGCTTCCCTGTTTTCTTGAAGACATTTCAGTACCCTAACTAAGTAACATCAACCATGCTAGCATAGTGCTAGTGCTTGTGACTAGCACTGATGATGTTACCTAGTTAGAATAATGAAACATCTGCAAGAAAACAAGCAGGCTCAGAGAACACCAAAGACCCCTCATTTCAACCATGAGCTACAAATATTGTCCTTTTATGTTCTTCCAATCTTTATATTTACAATGTATCTTTATTGTTAGTGAATCGTCTCTCTTGTTCTCTCTCTCTCTCTCTCTCAAAAAAAATGCCAGAGGATTGTCTCTCTTAACCTTTGCTGCCAGTTCGGAATGGCTCGCCCAAACCAGTAGTGGGAATTTGCGCCCGCTCGCCAAACCGACAGTGACGGCTGGCCGGCCACGCCCCCGAACTGATCCTCCAGCTCAAAATCAGTGTTTCCGCCTCAAATTAGCCAAAAAACAACTCTCTGCACATGCACAGAGCCTTCTGTGCATGTGCAGAGGGTTTTAACCTGGAAGTGATGAGGGTGCATGTGTAAAATGGGTACTTCTGACGTGACCCGAACTGGTAGGAAAGGTAAGAGGAACCCACCCCTGCTGTGCTTCTTCCTTTCCATTCTCTTTAAGCAGAAGAATGGACCAAATGTTTTGAAGCCAACATTAAGTAGGCAATCCTTCTCCATCTATCCATGCAGGATAATTTTCTGTCTTGTGACTTAAAGCATAAAGTATAAAGCAGTACAATTATGTTTGGAGCAGTTGTTTAACAGGATCCCAAAACAGTAATATTATTACGGTAGGTTGAAAGAAGTTCACCAAGACCTACAACCAAAATTCTAAAATAGTTCTTGCATGACTTTTTGTGAGCACCAGCACCTGGCAAAGCTTATCACCACGAATTTTCTAATATGGGACAAAGATCATCAGGCTTATGTGATGCAACTTTAAAGACGTTAAAGTCCTTAAACGAAAATAATTTTGGTTTATTTTGGTTTAACTAAATTGTTTCCAAAGGTGAAATATGTTACATTTCAAAGGACTCTAGATTATGCTAGCTACAGGCAACAGAGTCATAATTAGATAATCCTAAATCTTTCTTTTTCCAATTTACCTTTAAGGTCAATGCTTTATTATTATTATTCTGTAGAATGTGAGTGGCAATGAATCAGCAGGATTTGAAACATGGATACCTAGACATCTGCCAGAACTTTTTGGTAGGAGCTTCTTCCATATTTCTTTCCAGTTGCAGGTTGCAATTGTGCCATTCCAATTACTCACAGACAAAACGAGGAGGGTGTATGTTTCTCTAACATGTAATAAGTTTAGTGAGAGTCTCATATATGCCTGCGCACATAAATAATAATTCCAATCCTGTAAATACTTTTTACTTTTTTATCCTCTATTTGCATACAGGCAGTGGTGGGATTCTGCTAGTTCTATCCAGTTTGGGTGATCCAGTAGTGGTGACTGCGGAATGCTCTGCCCATCCACCCGGACATAATGCATGAACACTGCGCATGTGCAGAAGGCAGTGCGCATGCACAGAGGGTCATGTACATGCGCAGAGGTGGCGCGTGCGAGCGAAGTGAGTGTGTGCGCATGCATGCTCACATTTGCAAACCGGTAGGGAAGGTAAGTGAATCCTACCTCTGCATACAGGTATACTCGACTTATAACCACGATAAAGCCCAAAATTTCTGTTTGTTAAGAACTTTCTTGCCACAATTGTTAAGTGAACCACTGCAGTTGTTATGTTAGTGACAGGGTTGTTAAGTGAATCTGGTTTCCCCATTGACTTTGCTTGTCAGAAAGTCACAAAAGGGGATCACATGATCACAGGTCACTGCAACTCTCATAAACATGAGTCGGTTGCTAAGCATTTGAATTTTGATCAAGCAACTACAGGAATGCTGCAATGTAAAAAATGTTCATAAGTCCTTTTTTTCAGCATTGCTGTAACTTTGAAGGGTCAAGGACTACCTGTAAAGTTATCCACATGCACAGAAAGTTGACAATGTACAAACATGATGAGTTGAAATAGTCCAGGTATTAGTAGTTTCTTAGTTGTTTCAAAACTCTCAAAATGCCTACGATAAAATAAATGTCTCAATTGCCCTACATGTATTCTCTGATCACCCAATCAATTAGTATCTGATGATCCTAAAATTGCGATATTTTTTTTCTTTCATTTCTTCAGTCCATTTTCAAATCTCCCAGCAACCACTGATCCCTGGGAAATGTACAAATCAGTGATGGTATACATAATCTAAAATAAAAGCAATAGCATAGTAAGGATGAAAGCCAGCAACAACATCAAAAAGAGTAATGCAGACAGCACAATAAAAATCACTGTCAAACTAGCAAAAGAATCATATCCAGTCATTTTAAGAGTTTTCCTTAAAATGCAAGCCAGAAACATGATGCTACAACATAAATAGCACTTTGTTTGTGGTTATTTGCTTTGCCTTGTTTGGTGAGACATGGGGAGAAGGATTTCAAAGAAGCTGGTGGAAAGCAAATATAAATAGTAGATTTTTCACCCTGCAGGCCAGCAACAACCAGGGATAGTTATTTTAAAATTCCACGGCTTGAAAAACCTCTGAGATTTATGATGAAAGCTTGCACTTTACAAGAAAGAGAGAGAGAGAGAGGAGGGAGGGAGAGAGTGGAAAAGAGAAAGAGAAGATCGAACTTGATACAAGTCCTTCTACTCATATTCATTGTATTTGAGAAGAATTCGCTAGTGGACGGTGGCCTGAATTCTATCAAATGTTTAATAAACAAACTAGAAGGTAATGGATGTAATTAGCTGTTTCTATTATCATTTGCTGCTTCTGACTAGCAACTCTGCTCCAAGAGCTTCATCTGTTAAAACCCCATTAATTCCTTCGGGTCTTACGTCAGTCAAAGGCTAGTCCAAAAGTCTGAGACATTCTCACGACTACATTGTACCATGGTGCAATCATAGTTCCGAATTTAATTTGTTCTTTGTTCAATCGGGCAATTCATTGTTCTTGCTGACTGCAGAGAAGGCACCCAATGGTTTGTAGAGATCCAAGATAAAAAATGATACAGGTGCAACTTAATGATGCACATACATGATCCTCACAGTGGAAGCCTACATGTTGCCCTTTGACATGAAGGGCATGAGGAAGAGACCAGGTTGTTTGCTCCATTCATGCCTCTGGCATGATCTTACAGTTCTGTATTGATTTCCTGAGATGTACAATTATTTTTGCCTGCTAACAGTTTGTTGACTCCCTTAGGCCTTGGAACTAAGAGGTCTTATGGCTAAATTGACTGCATGCCATTAACTCTTGGACTAGACTTTTAGATCTAACCCAGAACATGTTTGTAGCCCAGAGATAGCAGGGAACACCTATACTTAAAAAAAAACCAACAACACCTATTCCTGTTTTCTGTTTATTCCAAATACCAAACGCTATCTTTCTATGTTTATAACTGGCCTACTTCATAGCATTATTTGTAAACTGTTTATTTGTAAAGGCAGTTCATAGGTAATTCTCCAGAAAACTGGCTTTATGTAAAGTAATCTCTTTTAAAAGCAGCTTTGTATCAGCCAGACAGTTGAGCATTGACTTGCAATGCCAACTGATAATTAACCAATATGTTTGTATTAAAACAGGTTTGCATGCCTTTGTAGCAAATGAAAGAATGTAAGAATGTTGACATACTCCTATGGAAATATATAAACTAGTTTTTTCCTAGCTTTTAAGTAAACTTTCTGAATGCTTCTAGCTGCCCACTGAGAGATACAGACTATTAGATTTCATAGGTTTCATCCAGCAAGGATGTTCTTATTTTATTAAAAATATTTCTACATAGTATGTACTTGTAATCTTATTACAGGAATGCTAATCCACATGGCGTATAGCATAGAGCATGACACTCAACCAGCTCTGTAAATATTGGACTTCTTACTGATGGAATAAAATAATTTCCAGAATCTATTGATATTTTTATCCAATTTAATCCAAACAGTAACGAGAATATTATCACCAGGAGTTTCAGATTTAATAACGCTGCCCACACATTATTTGAAATTTGTATTTCTCAGATAAACAACATTTCCTCCTTTTTCTGGTTTGCACCAGATGGATTCTGAAAAAAAAGTAGATAACATTTATTTTATGCATGATAAACACAATTTGTCTTTGAGACTTTTTAAAGTATTATCTGTTGATGATTATTAAAACACTTATCAGGCTAAACCATTTGGTCTCTCTCTTATGTTTTCTAGAACATTGTATATAAGCTTAATATTTGAAAGCTTAATTTATGCCTGCAATAAAAATCATTTCAACTTAGCTCTCAGGTTTGAAAGTCAGAATTTACTAACATTTGCAATGTTAATAGAAATGGGTACTTTTGGGGGACAGTGAAACCAAAGGCATTAGCAAACCAGATTGATCTACTTACACATTTTTCAAAATTAGCATCACTTCAATGTAATTGAATATAATTTGCACAGGTAACATCATTTCAAGAACAGATAACTGAAGGATTACCTTAGATGGCTGCAACTCTGGTGGATGTAGAGAATAAAGCTTGATTTAGACTTGTACCTCACATACCTATGCTGTGAAGGACTTGATGAGTAAGCATAGTTTGCAGACAGGCCAACACACTCATCTCCCGTATGTATCTTAATTACAGATTGTGTGCACATAGATGCACATCCTACATGCTGATTGGTTGAGCCAACTCCCTATTCTGTGCTTTGTTGTTTGAGTGCCCCTTAGCAGAATGTTAACATGCACAAAAGTATAAATGCAGCAACTATGCAACTGTCTTCAAACAACAGGCACATATGTTTCCTAATGGGCAGTGATGCAGAAGTTTAATCAAGCCTTTAGGTGTATGACTTTGACAGAAATATGCAAGAAATAGGGATGAAGGCAAAAGGGGATGAAGCATTTTTAAAGAGATAACATTTGGAAAAGACTCAGGCAGATGCCTCCCTAATTCATTAAATTATAAGGAAGATGAGGCCCAGCATAACCCAATTTGTAAGGTTGGATTCCAATAGCCAGTCTCAATAAAAGTAGTTTTAGTCTCACTGAGCAACTGATTTCCTAGTCTGGTTTATCTAGTAAGGCTGACAGCAGCTTTGCATCACACAGAGAACACAATGTATAATAAACTTATTTATCTTTTTGTCATTCTTCAGCTTCCTTGGTTTTGTCTCTTTCCTGATTCCAAGACAGAGAAAACCAATGACAGAAATTCCTACAATATATTATGTATGAAAAGACATTATTATGAAAAGTATCTGGCAGCTTTAATTGGTTCAAACTGCAGCAACCCACATGGTTTTGTGGAGGTCTAGATTTGCACACATATCATTTCTCTTGCAGGAGCTGCATTGGTTACCAATTCACTTTGGGTCAAATTCAAGATGTCGGTTATCACCTTTGATGCCCTACATGTCTTGCTGCCAAATTATTTGAAGGGCCATCTTTTCCCAGTTACATCTGCCAGACCCACCTCAAGTGGGTAGACAAGGTATGTAACAGGACAGGTTCTCTTTCTGCATTTTAAAAGTTGGTATCTGTAAAAGATAAGGATTAATTCTCATTTTATTTAGAATCTTGAATCTGTTGTAGGCCCTAAAACTCCATAGTTTTTGAGTTAAGTCTTCAACAATTTCATTTTGTAAATATGCTCAGTGCATATATTTGACATTCAAATAAGCCTGCTTGATTGAAGACTTATACATATCTTATACAGAATTTTTCAATGTGTGAGTTATTTCTTTTTAACAAAAAACCCTTCAAGTCTCACATGTTTGGAAGCTTCAGAATTCTTGATATGCTGTTGGCCTTTTGCTATTTTCCTTTCCTACAGAATCAACGCTTGTCATTTCAGGCCAATTTTATTATAATTCAGTGGCACATTTCAAAGAGATATTTTAAAGTAAAATGTCTGAAAGTTCACACGTTTTCCCCTAAAACTGAATAATTTCATGTCCTACTGATTAGACACATTTCATTCTTGGATTGTTGCCTCTCTTTTATTCAATTTATCCATCCATCCATCTATCCATCCATGATATTTATATCTCATCTTTCTTCTATGAATTCAAGATGATGTACTCAGGAGACATCTTCCTACATTTACTCCCAATAATAATTTGAGGAATCCTCAGTTGAGTAAAGCTGGTGGATTCAAAGTTATCCACTGAATTCTGAAATCAAATGGAGACTTAAATCTGACCTTCCCCAGTCTAAGTCCATTATCTTACTTATTGAAGTATTCTCAAAAATGATCATACATGGAAATTTAAATATTTCCAAGTAATAGTCATTAGAGTTAGTTTTTTAAATGACCTACATTGAGTTTATTACAAGTAAAGGACAGTGTTTATACCAGAACACTTAAAACATGATTACTATGGATGCACAATATTATTTTGTAGCTAACTTGCAGCACCATTTGTATGAATAAACATGTGTACCCATGTACAGCCACATCTTCTGTGATAGAAGCTGCTCCCTAAAATGCTATATTATGCAATCCAACCACTAATCTATAAAATTTCACCATATATTTTATATGGAAAACAGTAACTATAACTGAAAGTTTGGGACGCATCCTGCGGTATATTGGTAGAACTGCAGCTGCTGCTTCTTATGCTGGTCCAGTTCTATGGGAAAATCTGGATGACACTGGAAATAAACACAATAGGTTTTGTTTTCTGATCATCCTTCTTCACTTAATTGGTCTGACACTACACAGAAACTAAGCATAAAAGCCATATTAAAATACAGATTGAATACTTTCTATAGTATTAAGTACTGAGTTCAGTCATTCAGATAGGAGAGAGCTGTATGAATAATCCTCTAGCATAAGCAATTTAGAAGGATCTAATGATCTTTCACAAGAATGGACATGGCTGCAATGACCATTGCTACTTATTTTCTTTTACCTTTCCTTTCTCTGGATTCCTTGATGTAATGATAGTGATGCAGCTATGATGAGAAAGTGCAGAATAAATGTTCACTTTTTCATTATTTTTAGGGACCCGTTCCCCAAGAAATTGATTTTTAAAATTTTTACCATATTATCATGAAGAGGCCATTTAGGCCATAAAATTCAATGCAGGAATTCAGGACAAAGTTCCCAATAGACATCTCTCCAGTCAGTTCTTCAGTACATATATTAAAGGGGAGATGACTACATCTGAGGTAGTTTTTTTCGTTGTCAAACTGCTCTTAGACTTAGGAATCCCCCCCCCTAATACTCAACAAAATATGTCCCCTTCCATCTTAAATCAACTGTTCTGTGCTTTCTTTTCTGAAACTATAAATAATAATTTAATCTTCTATGTGACATTTTCAGGTATTGTATCACTTCTATCCTCCTCAAAAAACCAAACAAACATTCCCCCCCACCTTAAACAACTTGGCACTGAATTTCCATAATTCAATCATGGAGCCTATAAGAACCCTAAAAATAAGATGTGGCAAAGATATTGTCTATCTGAAGGGAATTATGGCCCATGAGCTACCTATCCCTAGCCTAGCCAAATATAAAACAGGTCTTTTTATCCACAGATCCATTCTACATGGCTTAAGGTTTCTTGGCCATTATTGGCAGAGAGATACTACAGCATTTGATCTGACCTGACTGGCACATGACTTAAAAAAGGATCCTGCAGGATAGGAATTAATACATGAATTAATTCACCCAAAGGAAATAAATTAATCACATTTACGAAGTTGAATAGCGTATTCTTCAGCAGTAGTACAAGCAAGGATAATTTCCTTCAAGTAGACCATATCTTTGCCACATCTCCCTGTTCTCTCCCCTACTCTCTTCCACTTTCCTTCATATGACTTCAGCACAGTAGTATCTGCTGGACTTCCTTGCTTTCCCACAGGGAAAGGTGTTCATTCACGATTTTAAAGAACAAGAGCTTTTTCATAACCTCAATTACCACAAGGTCACCCTGCAACTGAGTGTTTGAGAATGCTGAAGTTTGCGCAGTTGGCAGCTGTGGCCCAGAAGCTGAGCTGAAACCAAGCTAGACTGTCACTCCTGTCTGTTGACTAATGACTGTCACTGGAGGGAATCTTGGCTGATAATTGGCATTTTAAGGAACCAGAGAAGGGATTTGTTGTGAACAAATAAAACCTCTGGTAAGGATTACACCTTAATTGGTAATGCATAAGGAATGGTTTGTTTGCTTTTTTGTGTCTTACCTTCTTGCCTCCCCCCAGAAAAAAAAGGCTGGAATAAAAAATAAATAAAATAAAATCAAAGAGTTTGCTGAGCAATCCTGCTTGCTGCACTTTAAGCAAGACTTAAAGCATTAAATCACCTGTTTGGCGAGCAATAAATACATATTACCTTATTTCGCAATAAATATATTTATGCTCCATTTTTGAGATCCATGCATAAGAATTGAAAATTACCGTAAAGCTGCTGGTAATTGATTGAGAGGCCTCTTCATCCTTCCCAGTTTTATTTATTCAAGAAGGGCTCCCGATAGGTCAAAAATATGTACACGTTATGCATATTCACACTCAAGACATAAGATGGCCATGTTAAAATTTGCCTCCTGCCTGTGAGTGGCAGAAGAGTTTTCTGGCACACTTTCACACTGACCTTACTGCCAGGTCCTATTATTTCAGTAACAAGGCTTGTGAGTGGTGGAAGTGAGCATGCCCATTGTAGTCTAAAATATCCAATACAAGCATTATATGATCCACCTGAGAGACTCCTGGTGCTCTGTTACAGGAAATATGGAAAGCTACCCCACACAGATATTTTTTCCTCATTGGCTAATATCCACAGTTACTGACATCAAACTCTCTATAGTGCAAATGTGCAAATCAACATGAATGATGGATGGATGGGCAAAACTCATGTGCAGCGAGCTGAAACTACAACCCTGAAAAGGAGATAGATAACTAAAACCAAACTATTGTCTTTTCTCCGGTATGAAAGAAGGCAGTAGATGGGTCTATTTTTTATGGTATATGGTATAGTATCTCCAGAAGGAATCAAGTCTCACAGTCCCATACCACAGCAAAGTCATCCTCTAAATTTTATTTAAGAAATTCTAGCGATAGAAGTGATTATATGATTTGCAATGTTTTATTTTAGCATTCCAATGTAGTCTATCAAAAGGATATAATCTATAACCTTGCCTTGTTCTGCATTCCTTCAATGGGAAACCCAGTGACCATTGAAATTGTGCATGCCAATAAACGATCTCCTATTGAGGGATCCTTAGTGCTCTCTGAACTTGATTGTTCTTCTGCACACGTTCCATTACCAAACTAGATAATATCATCAGTGCACTGGGCAATAATGATGTTGCATTGCAAGAAAATGAGTTCAGAGAGCACCAAGGATCCTCCAGTTCAATCCCAGGCAACAACTATTCTCTGCTATCAATACCTCCAATTGCTTTAGTTCACTAGTAAAACTGGTAGTTCAAAGCGAAGCTTTTTTACATCTCCTGTTACTGAATCTTTTCTACAGGTAGAATAATGCTAGTCATGCAAAGCATGGATTCAATTCCTGCCAGAGGTGAGTCCCTACCAGTTCAGACTAGTTCTATAGAGTAGGTAGTAAGCCACTGGTGATGTCATGGAACCAGTGCTGGTCCATGGACGCTGCCATCTTATTTTTGAATTTTATTTTGGGAAAAAATATATATTTTAATTTTTTTCTGGGTTTTTTCTTCTGCGGATGCACAGAAGCCAAGTTTCCAGCACTGCGCATGCATCACCATCTTGTTTTCAGCCTTATTTTTGGATTTCTTTGTAATTTTCTTTGCACTGTGCATGCCACGTGGCGTGAGAGAAAGGAAACAGCGGCGAAGAAAGTTAGAACCCACCCCTGATTCCTGCGCTTTGATGTCTCAATATGTGAAAAAGCTCAACTTGTTCTGAATAATTTCCCTATTTCTTGAAAAATGTTGGGAGGCCTGCAAGTCAGTTTCCGAAGCAGGAACATGAAGTGACAACTTCAGATTAAGAAGTATCCACCCCTAACAGCAAGTTATTGGACTAGGATGATTGTTTGCAAAAGTGCCTTCAAATGGGAGAAGTAGACACTTCATAATGAGTTACATAATGTAGTTTTTGCAATGGTTGACTTTTGTTTTTACTATGAAATTAGAGAGTATACTATAGGCTCCTTAAGTGAAGCCCTGATTCTATTTTCAAGTTCATTGTTCCACGTCCCTGCAAGGAGCTGAGTTCTACATAAGATATGCATTATAGTTCTTGTAATCTTTTGCTATTGGCCATTCTGATTGAGGTTGATGGGTTTGTCTCAGAGGAAGTGATCCAGTTAAACTGGAAAAAAAATCCTTTCCTCCTGTCAAGAACTATACTCAACTGTTCTAAATCAGACTTCTAAACTATACCCAGTGATTTAATTTAGGAGTTCCTACATTTCTGTGGCTTAAAGCAAAATGTGTTGTAGTCACAACCATTTGGATTGTTTGTGATGTCTTATAAACATGCCTGCTTTATGCATTATGCAGGCTCACTTTGATCTTCCCCTTAGAATCAGAAGCCCTTGCTGACAATTAGTTAAGTCTGACAGTGTTTTGGAAGAAAGCCATTAAATGCAAGCTAGGGGAAAAAAATCGGAGATCGGGAAAGGAAGCTATCATTGTTCAATAATTTATTTAAAAAAAGAACCTTCAACCCAAGTAGTAGCTCAATTTTCTCAATGCAGCTGTAAATCCCCATACATGGCAAGATGGTGAGTTGCTAAAGAGAAGTTTTCAAACCCACTTGGATCTCATCTATTGTGGCCTTTACTTTGTCCAGATATACAACATCAAAAGAATTCTTGTTAATTAGCTACCCCATGATCTGCCCTGTAAGCCTGTAATTTCAGAACAATTAACTTTGATTCCCATGTTTTATTGACAAGGCCAGTTGTATACCTGCTTAATCTTAGTGATAGAGTCAGATCTGTTAAATCAATTACCTTTCTTATTGGTGAAGGTAGAGACATGTCATTACTCTCTTTGCATCAGGATTCATTATTAGACACTGTTGAACTAGCTCCGAAGTTGCTTCCAATTCAAGGCATTTTATGTGGGACCTCCTAATGCATAATAGGATCATCAGACAGCCCCCAGAAGTGACTACTTCACCAGAGCTGAATCAAATTGGTTATGTATTAGGGATATTAATTCTAGAGCCATTCAACTGAGCTTTAGCAAGGTTTATCCCAAAGCTCAGTGCAAAACTGTTTCCTGTATTTGACAAGATAAAAATAATAATCATTTGCAGCTTGATCCTTGCATCTGGTGTTCTCTTTAAAGCTTATAAATAGGGAGGAAACAAATACTGGAAAAATGTTTCCGTGGAGAGAGAGAAAAAATCAATTTCTTTGTAGCAACTTAGGTGAATAGTGAGTTAGATTTCAAGGTGTCAAGCCTATGATACCAATCTCTGATTTGAAATGTAGCTAGGGAATTTGGCCAAACTTTATGCTCAGTTAGGGCTATAAGACATAAATTATGCTAATAAGATTCTGCAAATTTTTAAGCCTCATTCAAATTGGTGGGAAAATGCTACTTTTTTCCCAAAAGAGAAGTTTGCTAAAGTATTCATATTGGTTTCTTGAATATATTTGAGGCCAAGGAGAGTCCATGTGTCTAGCCTACATTCTACAACTTCTCCCCAGCAGTCAAAAGCCTCCCTGGTGTCCTACATTTCAATTACCGGTACATATCAAGGGAAAACCTTTATAGGAACTTTTCCTATAAGGCTTTTCAGATCAGGAAGCTAGAGAGACTGGAGTGATGGAGAGAGATCTAACAGAAAACAGCACTGGTATTCCATGTTACTTCACAATGATAAAATAACTTCCAAAGAAATTGTTCTGAAAATAAAATAGAAAAACAGATGTTTATTTCTAGAAGAAGAGAAATCAGGATGTTGGAAGACAGGGTCATAGCCGGCCCTGTACTCTTCAACAAATTTATATTTAATAATGACATCTAAGTTCCAGATAATGCAGAATTGAGTGGGGTACAAAATACTTTAGAAGACAGAAGTAAAAGGCAATACTACATGGGTTATAGACCTAGGCTTACAATAACAGAATAGATATCTATATGTAAAAATCTTCACTTAGGGATCAGAAGACAGTGTACAATGTGAAATGCTTGTCTTGGTATTATTAATTTTCCCCCACGAGCACTTCTGTGCAAAACAATTTCAGACTGAATATAAGTCAGGAATGTTATATAACTGCAAAAAAGGCAAATACAGTTTTAAGGTGCTTCGACAAAAATAAAGTACTAAAAATCACATTTATATGGATCTACTTTTCTGGTCCAACCCAATGTAAATATCATGATCAGTTCAGGGGAGGACACATTAAGAAGGATTAAGATAAACCAGGGCAGATTAGGAAATGTTTCTGGGCAACACTAGAACACTTTCTAGTTTACATCAAATTCCAGGTCAATGATACATATTTCACCAGGATTCTTGCAGTGACTGAAGTCACACCCAATATTTCCACTGTGTGGCTGTTTGAACAGGTTTAGCTGCTGCTTTTTTAATATCCCACCAAAGCCCTTTGCAATTTCCTTCTGCAGCACAAAGCAAGAGAGTTCTACTATCTACTTTCACTGGAACAATAAAAAGATGGTCTCAATAGGTAAAATTCCTGATGGAATATATTTGGGAAGGTTGATGCCCTCCCATCACAGCCAGCTCTCCATGCCCCAGGAACGCAGGGGAGAAAGAACACCTAGATATACTGTAGATCGGCTGTACTTCAAATCCAAAGTCAAAACAATGGTTCAGAGAAGATGTGACTATGCTTGTCAAACCTGCCAGAAAATGAATGACAATCTGAGTCGAGGAGGCATTGCGGAAGATCATGCTCTTCAAGGACACATCCATACCTACTCTTTTGGCCTTCTAAAGACACCTGAAGATCTGACTCTGCCAACTGGCTTGGGATCCCAACAGGGGAAATCATTTGGAGGTGGTTAACCTCCAAATAAAAACCCCATCTCTCCTTCCCTCCTTCTGGCTGCCTTCCCTCCCATCTTAGTTAATTTTTACTCGGTTTTAGTGTTAATATTTATTGTTTTGATATTTTCAAAGCTTTGTCTTGTTTTTAATTTTTTATAAGCCATCTAGAGTCACCTCTAGGTGAGATGGATGGCATATAATTTTAATAAATGTATAAATCAATCAATATGTCCAGGCCTCTTCCAAAGCAACTTGTCACACTTTAGGCCTGTTTGGAACTTTATAGACTCAAACAGATTTCCCCCCCAGGGTTGGTGCAGCTTCCATAAAGAAATATCTTCTTTGCAGACTTCCTGAAAGGTGTACCATGTACAATACACTCATGTGATCGCCAAAGCATCTTTTTTGGCTTCAGATTGAAAACACAGGATGTCTCTAGATCAGAAATAGTAATTTTACACATGTAAAAAAGAAACAGGACTATAGTCATAGCCATCTTGCTTTTTTTTAACATCATCTGCACTGTGGATGAGCCTGACTCATTCAGAAATATTGTTGTGCTGTTAGCTGTTAAGTTGTTGCTCAATCATAAAATATATGCCTGATTGGAATGGAAAAGAATAACTAGTGCTATTGATGATGACAGGCAGACAGATCGATAAGCCACTTTAGGGACACCCCCTCCCCATCTCTCAGCACTGTTCCCCATAGCCATTTAGCCTTCAGCAGTAGAGACCAGGTTTCTGTAGAGACATTTGCTAATGGATTGCCTTGCCTGCATTTTGGAAAGGCTAATTGGATGTTACAGAAGTTCCTGGGAAGAGGAGGAGGTCATTTTTCTTGGCAAAGAGTGCAATATGTAGAGATGGCAGAAGATCACAGAGAACATACACTTTCAATAACTTGGAAGGGAAATGTATAAAGGAATATTGCATACTAAAGATCACATGTTAAGTTTCATCATGTTAAGATGAAACTTCTGAAGATCCATTATTTAGAAGAGATGCATTATAATGTCTCACATCTGAAATACAAGGAAGAATACTTAGCCATGAACTGTATTCAATCCACCACCAGGTTAAAGTGACTCAGACATTTTTAACAGATGGCATTTTAGGTGGCTGAATACTTTTGTTTGCTGCCTTCAATTTAACTGTGCTTAATAGTATGTATGTGATTTTCAGTGGAGGTTTTTATATTGCAATGATATTTAATTGCGTAGAGCAGTCTGGAATCTTTCAGACTTCAGGTGTAGGATTTACATTTTAAAACACAAAAAGAAAAGCAATGTATACTAATTTGTAATTTTGCATTGTGTTTTACAAAGATTTTTGAAAACTTTATTTCCTACACTAATAAAACCTAGGCTTCTTATTTTTTCAGGATGCAACTGTACTTTCTTGTTTTTTCTTTGAAGACATTTTGCTTCTCATCCCAGAAGAAGCTTCTTCAGCTCAGACGGGATAGTGGGGAATGGAAGGATTTAATCTGCGAGGAATATAAATCCATTTCCCATTCTCCTGTCAGAGCTGAAGAAGCTTCTGGGATGAGAAGCAAAATGTCTTCAAAGAAGAAGAAAAAAAAAGTCCAGTTGCCTCCTGAAAAAAAGCACCTTTGGGATAACCTGACCTGGATGACTGAGGATCTCTACAGAATATTGTTTTTATATTATTCTGTTGCAAACTACTTAGAGGCAGTTGGAGTTGAGCAGCACCCATATTGAATAAATTAAATATATTCTATAAACTCTTACATTGAAGGAACAGCAATCAGGATACAGGTTGGAAATAGTTCCTCTTTCTCTGAAGAGTGTACTGCAGAGGTGGGCTCCTACCGGTTCTATCCGGTTCTATAGAACTGGTAGTAACTCTGCGATGACGTCATGGAGCTGGTTCTGTCGGTGTCTCTGTGGGCACTGCCATCTTGGATTTTGCTTCTGCACATGCGCAGAAGCTATTTTCTGATGGTTGCGTGCGCTCGAGTCGCAACCCTGAGCGAATTGGCAGTAAGAAGATTCAGAACTCACCTCTGGTGTACTGTATTCACAGTTGGAGAATTTTCAGCAAAATCTTATCGGCCTGAATGACATACATTCTTAGGACATCAGCTCCTTTTATGAAAAAAAAAATGAATCAATTCTTATTAAAGAAATTTTCTTTAATATTAAATGCAATAAAGGGAAAATATTGAGCATGTAGCAAGTAGTTAAATCCTGAGCAATTGTAGCACCTTTAATCTCATGAGATACATTTATCTCCATTTTCTAGTGTTATCTAATCTGAAATACACTGATTTTTCCAATGGTTTTGATTCATTTGAACTAAATTGTATAGTTTAAGGCCTTCCCCTACTTGCATCCTGTGAGTCCCCCCTTATCAATTGTGACTTTCCTGTATTAAAGACCTCTCAGTAATCCACAGCATGCTGTTGCTGACCAAGCACTATTCATGTAGTGATCTAATGGTAATTGGCATAAAATGTGTATTGATAATTGCTTGT
>JANHFT010007990.1:2207-15081 GCA_032467955.1 Pseudoxenodon macrops | reverse complement strand
TCTCTCTCTCTCTCTCTCTCTCTCTCTCTCTCTCTCTCTCTCTCTCTCTCTCACACACACACACACACACACACATTGTCTGAAGTGGTGTAGGGTTTCCTGCCTAAGCAGGTGGTTGGACTAGAAGACCTCTAAGGTCCCTTCCATCTCTGTTATTCTATATTCTACACACACACACACACACACACACACACATATAAACTTCATCACTTTGTATTTATTCTTATTTTAAGTCTTTAATCCCTTCAAACAGTTTCCCCCATGTTGATTTTGTATCATTTTCTCTTTGTCTCTTCTCAAAAGTTCCTTTATAACTTTAACAGGTGTCTTTTATAAATACAAAATTAGAAAGCTATACAATTCACTCTTCTCATTTATTATTTCTATATCCATTTTAATTAAAACATCAACTGATTTCATTTGTAAATCCAGGGCAACATTTTTTTCAAATCATTCTTAACATTAACATTAAAAAGCCCAACTTTTTAATATTTTCAGATCCAAATTCAATTCAGCCAAAGCCTCTGTTTTATCAGTAAAATCTGCTCATCTTCCATAATTTATGTTGAATACATTTTATATTAGCAGACAAACTTAAAAGAGTAATTTCTGATTGCATTTTTTCAAATTTCCTTGAATGCTTCCATAATCAAATAACATTGCTCCATTCTGTATTATTGGATGTCTTCTCCCTTAATTATAGCTTTAGTTTTTTATTGTTCCCTCTAATCAACCATCAAAATCCCTTCTTATCATTTTTTTCCTAATCAGCAACGCTTTCCCTTAGGACAGTAATGGCTAACCTTTTTGCAATCGGGTGCCAAAAGTGGGGGGAGTGGGGTGGGTTGCGCATGTGCGTGTCCACACCCATAGTTCCGTGCATGTGTCCATACCCCCCAGAAGCCCTCCAGAGGCCAGAAATTGCCCATTTGCCAACTTCCAGTTGGCCTGGAAGGCCCGTTTTTTTGCTCTCTCCAGGCTTCAGAGCCTTTCTAGGAGCCTGAGAAGGGTGAAAACAGTCTTCCCCATCCTCCTTCCGGAGGTAGGAAATGGTCTGTTTCCCAACTTCTGGAAGTTTGCAAATGGGCCATTTCTGGCTCCACCCTCCTAGAAAGGCCAGAGCCTGGGGAGAGAAAAAAACAGACCTTCCCCACCCACCCCTGGAGGCTCGAAACAGCCTGTTTCCTGACTTCCAGTGGGCCCAGAAGGCCAAAATATAAGGTGGCCAGTACGCACATGCGTGCCAGACCTGAGCTCACATGCCCAGCAATATGGCTGTGTGCCACCCGTGTCACATGTGCCATAGGTTCGCCACCACTGCCATACGAAGTTTATATATATATAAAAATCTTATTTCATATTGTAACTTTCCAAAATCAACATTCTGCTGTTTTTTGCTGTTTGTTCTACGATATTTTTTTAAAGTTCTTAAACTTGCCCAAAGTTGATTTAATCAAAGAAGGAAACTCAGTCAGTGTAATGAATCTTGCCTTTCTGAAAGTTCTTAATATTCAAAAATCCATAAACAATGAATTTCCTACAGTGGTTAAGAAAGGAGGGGTGCAAAACTAGCCTTCTTTTGAAAACATTGAATTGTAGCTTAGGCAAGATGACTTCCCTCCCCACAGCTCTCAGAATTTTAGAAACCACTGGAAAACCCTGTCTTGTCGTCTCGTCATGAGGAACTATTGTATGGAACACTTGTGAGCGATCTTGGGTCCTCTTCTTGCTCCAGAGAGGCATTCCAAGGAGCCAATCCATTCAGTGGTTCCTCTTTCTGTCGCAATCATCAGGTCTTGTGCACCATCTTCAGTTTGCCATTGCTCCTTGAAAGCCACATTACTGAAAGCAAAGTATACAAGGATGGGTGCTTTCTAATAATAAGTTTCAGTCAGTCACTGTTAACCAGGAAAGCATCTTCCCAATCTGTCATCATATTTCACACACAATCGAGAGGAGGGCCAACCCTGGTTCTAGAAATCTGGAAAAATAATTTTCTCAGACATGTCTCTTTCCTTCATTGTACCTGCTCCTGGGATATGTGGTGATGGTTGGCCAAATGCCTAACATGGAAAAATAAAGAAGAGAGGCCTACTCAGAAATATGGCATTTTACAGGGTCACTAGCCCTTGGTGCATAGCCATAGCAACATTTCAAAGTATACCAAAAAATGTGCATGTGAATGTGTGTGACCATGCTAACAAAGGCATCCAGGGGGGAATGGGTGCCTTTTTCTAGCCATAAAATATATGCAAGCCGACCGAAAGGCTTGTATACAGGCAGACAGCTAAACAAAGAATAGGAGGAAAGAATGCAGGCTCCCTACAGCTGGATTATATTGGAATTTCATGCAAAAGAAAGAGAGGAGTTTGAGTGGATGGCAGACAAGGGAGCAATGAGAGGAAACAAACCACAAGAGGAGGAGGAGGAGGAGGAGTTAACAGAAGAAAATGCTGAATAACTGAAACCAGAGATACAAGGTAAAGGAGAGACAGGGAATTCTACCTGTAGATGGGGGAGGGGGAGAGAAAGAGGGGGAGAGAAGAAAGAATTGTGTTGAAAATATGATTGATCGGAGGAGGATATATATGCCTAAAGTGATTGGACCAAATACCCATGTGCCTAAGCTCCCCTCCCCCCAGTTTTTGGCACTCTTAAACCAACCCCATGAGCTTGTGCTAGAAATGCTAGTGATAAAATAAAACTATATTATTCAATTAATCAAATTTCATATCCCTTCAGGAGGGATGGAAAGGAAAGGTGGTATAGCTGCCCACATGACATTTTCCCATTTCATAATATGAGAGAAAGGTCTTGCTTTCACCCCATTGCCATCACAACCTGGTAAGGAACCAAAACCACCAATTCAGGGAGTTTAGGAATTCAGAAGGAGGAGATTCTCAAGGGAAATGTTGGGCTTCAAGTAAATTAATATTTATAACTCCTATAAGTAGCTTATTATTTTTAAATGATACTGTCCGATAGCATTTTGCAATTGCAAATCTCAGTCTGAATCAAATCCACAGTTGTTGCTCATTATTCCTGCAGTTAATTATATTGCTGATGTGAAATTAATATTCTGCAGGCTAAAACATAGTGGTTTTTCTCTGCTACTTCAACTAAATCTCACTTAATAGGAATGGGATATTCAATCCAGATTTATAGCTGAAATGTTCAGTTTAATTGCTGGGCAGTGTTTCAACTGAACTCTCAGCTCTCCTACTGGGAAAATCAGGGGAGAAAATAAATTACTCTATGAGCCTGTATATATCTCTTAGCCAGAGACTCGGTGAGTTATATTACCTTCTCTAATTGTTTTCAGAACTGCTTTATTTTGATTTTATATTTGATTTGACATGTTATAAGCATCATCCATTTTGACAATGAAAAATGCATTTCCTTCATTAATATCTGATTTCTTTTGGCTTAACAGACTGGGGCCTCCGGGGTATTATTCCAGCTCATAGCCATCCACAGGTTTTCATGCTGGTTTCTGTAGCCATTCAGAAATTTTTAATAATGAAAATTATGCCTGCCAAATTGTCTCCCATTTCCCAAAGGGATTGTTTGTCCCCTGCATGTCACTAATAGCGATATAGATAGGATAGCCTCTTATAAGAACATTGGGCCAATTCCCTCATGATTGAAGAAGGCAAATGTTTTTGGCAATTTTGGAGACTCTCTTCTCAAACATTCAATACATGCTAATCAAGGACCAATTTAGGGACAGTAAACTGTGGCTCGAAAGTTCCACAGTTTTACATTTTAGGCTCCTACAGTTTCCTAACATCTTGCCACTGAAATGAAGCATTTTTTTGATAGCATGATGATTGTGTTTTTTCTAGGAAGAGAGAGACTATGCCAATGAAAAGAGATTCTTTAGCATTAAATACAGGAGGCAACTTTCTCCATTCCATGCCTGAAAGTCAATTGGACTTCAATTCAAACATATCTGTTAACTAAAAATGAAGTAAGGTTCCCTAGTGTAGTTGAAGCCAACAGTGAATTTTGTTGAAACAGATGATACATATACAGTGGAACAATCAAGAAATTCAAGAAAATAGCAGGCCGATTGTCACCATTTCTCTTGTATTAATTCCTGAGGTTTGCCCAATATTTAGCCTAGCAATCTTTCTGATAACCATGACATCATTCTCAGCAAAAAAATGAAACTAAATTATACTTTTAGAATACACAAGATTAAAAAATGAACGGCCCACAGTGTAATTGAACTTGCCTCCTGATTGTAAGATTTAGCATACAGCATCTTTCATAATTTGCTTTAGCTCTTAATTTATTATTTAAATTAATTCCTTGTGGCACCATTTGAGACACAAAGGACTAGTATGTTTAACAGTGTCAGTCTTGGTTATGAAAAATGCTGTTTACTCAACTGTTATAATTACTCTGGATTGTAAGATGATGCAGACCACATTCTGTTTCTCTGCATGTGCGTGTGTGTGTGTGTACATTTATCTTGAATTGTTTGAGGTAGTTCAACTCATAAACAAATATATAATTAGAGATAGCTAAAAGTAATTCTATTATAGGATTGTGTATCAAGTAAGTAGAACAGGAAAGGTTGTATCAGATTTTGACATCTGGTTCCTTGCTGTTTTGACAAGCAACTGCACAGTTTTAAGTGAATCATTTTTAACAATGTTGTAGATTTGTTTGGGAAAACCAAAAAACATGACTGATTTGTTTCAATGTAAGGAATAAGAACAAATTTGGAGTTTGATCCATGGGTTCACAACTATGTTTGCTATAAATCAGGAAATGCCCAGTTTGACTTTGGCCTCTTTTTTGAACTCATTTGAACTTAAATTCCTAAATAATAGCCTAAATAGGGTTGAGATTCTAGAAAAAAATACAGAGAAGGGCAACAGAGATGATTAGAGGGCTGTAGGCTATAGTTCACATATGAACAACGGTTTCAGGAATTGGGAATGTCTGGTCTAATGAAGCAAAAGACTAGGGGTGACATGATAGCAGTCTTCCAATACTTAAGGGTGCATCACAAAGAAGAGGGGTCAATCTATTCTCCAAAGCCCTGAAGGCAGAACAAGAAGGAAAAATATCAAGGAGAGATCCGACCCAGAATTAAGGAAAAGTTTTGTGACAGTGAGGACAATTAACTTCCCTCCAGAAGTCGTGGGTGCTCCATCACTGGAGATTTTAAAGAAGAGATTGGACAGCCATTTGTCTGGAATGGTATAAGGTTTCTTGCTTGAGCAGGGGGTTGGACTAGAAGACCTCCAAGGTCCCTTCTAACTTTGTTATTCTGTTAAATGAATTTTTGGATTTCAGCTGTGACATCTTTATCAGGATATAATAATAACTTCAATCTTAAGATGTATATTCTTAGTGACAGAATATGTATTGTATCTGATAATGGATATAATTAGTGAAAATAATTTATACAAGTGTAGGAAACAGCACACATTTCCCCAGTTATTATTATAATCATGATTTATCACTTGTTGCTTGTATGTACACTGAGAGCTTTTGCACCAGAGACAAATTCCTCGTATATTCAATCACATTTGGCCAATAAAGAATTCTAATTCTATTGTTCATCACCTGTACACAATTCTATTTCAATTTCAACGTTATAGTGTTCAAACCATGAATTCGTTTGTCTACTGTAAATTTTTCTAATAACTGTAAATACAAAAACCATCGATAGCCATATTCCCTGTCTTCAGTTCTTTTCTTGATTTTATATTACTCTACTATCTTATATTAGGTTAGCCATTTGTGTTTGCCTATTATTTCTCATCTATAAAATGCTTCTTGTGCTGAGAATCACAAAGGTGTTTTCGGGCACAATCTAAGTTTATAACTATTCTATTTACAACTTTTACAAAACAACAAAAATTTTGCATTACATAATTTGCTTTTATTTCCACTTCACTTTCTATTAACATAGCTGCTGTGTTAAGATAAATACTTTTAACATTCCATTTCTCTTACTGATAACATAAGCTTGCAGCCACTCAGAGTCATTTAGAATAGTGTGGTGGGTGGCATATAAATTTAATAAATAAAATAAAAGCTTATTTTTTTGAGAAATACTTATCTTCGCCTGACATTTCTTCAATTTTTCTTCTTTTCTCTTTATTTCATTCAAAATAACTTGTATTTTGACTCTCCTTTTTGACTTCACTATTATGTTGTATAAAATAACTTCTACTTGCACCTAAAATGCTTTTGATTTCTTTTTACAATTCTCCACTATTGCTTCTTTCCATAGTAACATTTTGCTTAGGCTCCTTTTAATGCCATAGATATTTCCTAGCATTTTTGTCTGTTGGGCAACTTACTTATCACATGGCAACAATTTCACCCAATGGCAGACCAAGATAATTCTTCAAATGCTTGTGCCAGCCCACGCTCACTGCTGTTGTGCTTCTATTCCAGCTTTTTAGTCAGGCAACAAATCAGATAGTCAGAGATGACAATTTTTCCCCATGTCAAACCATTGAAAGAACAACACTGTGTTTCTCCTATTTAACTCTGGTCACTGCTATGCTTGATGTAATTAAGGGTGGATTGTACAATTTGTTAGTTTGAAACTTGTCCTTTCTCTATTTGTTGGAAACTTCAATACACTGAGAATAATTGCAGTTCTTCCCTGGCTTTTCAGAGTAATTTATGTAAATGATTAAAGCAGATGATGCCTTTTGTGTTTTACTTCAGTTTCTCATTTGAAACCAGCCTTCCCGTTCTGTTTTTTTGAAAATTCATATGTTGACAAACAGAAAGATGCCAATGCCAGAAATAGTTCTATGAATGAGGGTGGTATCTTTGTTGTTTTCCCTATGAAATGAGACAGGTGACATCTAGCAGAATAAACAATATTTCTACCTAATTTTCCTGTGCCGTTTCTCATAATATTTCAGCCTTCAGATGATCATGGCATATGTTCAGGGAGTCTGCTACAGTACTCTGATCACAACATTCCCAAAGGATGGGGTTGTATGTTGAATTTTTGCCGTCATTGAGCACAGCAACATGTGGTTTGAAGGGGAAGTTTGGGACTTTCTCCTGTTCACTGGATCTCTAAAGCCACTGGGGGGGAAACACTGCAATTTCCAGACTATACAATTT
Source organism: Pseudoxenodon macrops (assembly GCA_032467955.1). Taxonomy (NCBI): domain Eukaryota; kingdom Metazoa; phylum Chordata; class Lepidosauria; order Squamata; family Pseudoxenodontidae; genus Pseudoxenodon; species Pseudoxenodon macrops. Next base: position 7,968 of record JANHFT010007990.1, on the reverse strand, counting down.
ATTGAGGGGCTTCGGCCTGTCCCTGATTCATTATTCTTGTCAAGGTGGGAGAGAATGAAACATAGTCCAGAATGAGGATTGTGAATGTCTACAAGGCAGGCATCTTTATAGATATAGCTTACTTTAGAGTTGTGTGGGTTTGTCTTTTCTTTCACAGAGGATGATCTGTATTTATTTGATGACAATTTGCAGGTTTATCTGGTTTTACTATGCTGATAATACGTTTATTTATATCCAAACAAAGTTATAATCAAGGTAAAGGAATGGAATGGAAGGGAAGGGAAGGGAAGGAAAGGGAAGGGAAGAAAAAGAAGGGAAGGAAAGGAAAGGAAAGGAAAGGAAAGGAAAGGAAAGGAAAGGAAAGGAAAGGAAAAGTCTGTAGAGACTCCCAGTCATCCAGTTCATGTTTGTCCCAAAGGTGCTTTTTCAGGAGGCAGCTAGACTTTCTTGTCTTTTTCTTTTGAAGACCTTTTTCACTTCTCATCCAAGATGCTTCTTCAGCTCTGACAGGATAGTGGGGAATGGAAGGATTTATATTCCTTACAGACAACTGGTCATGTGCATCCTTTTAGAGGGTTGTTGAAACACTTGGAGGTTTATCTGTGTCCTTCTAACATTGCAATAAGCGGTGATTCTATTTCAAATGGAGGTTTTCCATATGTTTCAGATCATCCCTTCAAAGGAAGTAGGGTAACATCTGGCAGATGTTTTTGATGTTTGATAGTCTTGGCCTGACGTGTTCAGTATTGACAGAGGAATCAGTGCAATGACAAAAAGTAGTGGTGATAATGAGTCTCACTGAAAGATTCATCTCTTAATATTAATCTCTCTCAGTCTATCACACTGACCAGCAACAGTGTCTTCCATTGTGTCATTGATCTCTGCATAAAGCTTCTGATATTTCTATTGACTGCTGTTATTTTTAGGTACTTGATTATCCAATCATGTGGTAGGAAGTCATTATTATTTTTATGTGTGGATAATCTACCGTTAGATTCACAGTATAAGACTGGTGGAAATTTAATAATTCAAGTCCTAACCAAGTCTCTAAAAGTTATTAAGGAAATGCCTGGGAATGTAGGCAGTTCCTAGCAGGGTAGGTTTTTCTCTTTTGTGTGTGTGTAAAATTAGGGTGTTCAGATTTGATAAATTCAATATTTACCACCCAGAAATGCTCTTGATGATAAGATGGACAATGTATAAATTTAATAAATAAATATGTCCAGATATCAAGAAATATCTCCAATCACAATTGGTACAACAACTGGATTATTACTCAGTATAGATGTATGCATAATTAAGTTTCAAAAAGGAAATATTGTGCTTAACTATATACATTTGGGTTTGTATGTATATTAGGGACGTGGTGGCTAAGACGCTGAGCTTGTCTATCAAAAGGTCGGCTGTTCAGCAGTTTGAATCCCTAGTGCCACGTAATGGGGTGAGCTCCTGTTACTTGTCCCACCTTCCTCAAACCTAGCAGTTCAAAAGCACGTTAAAAATGCAAGTAGAAAAATAGGGATCACCTTTGGTGGGAAGGTAACAGCGTTCCGTGTGCCTTCGGCATTTAGTCATGCCGGCCACATGACCATGGAGACATCTTCGGACAGCGCTGGCTCTTTGGCTTTGAAACGGAGATGAGCACTGTCCTCTAGAGTCGGGAACGACTAGCACATATGTGCGAGGGGAACCTTTACCTTTTAATAAGAATGGATCACCACAGTGAATGAAAATAATCAACAGCTAATGCACACTTACCTTTGGCTTGGAAAGAATGTATGTGAGAAATCAGCAAACCTATACTGGACCCTAACTATCTTGCTTCAAAGAGATGGAGATTGGTATTGAACCAGTTGTGAGAATAAAACAACTTCGTAAAATTTTATATATAATTTCATATTTTATGTTAAAGAGGGTTTCTTTCCAGCTTGCAGAAATTCATTGTGCCTCCCATATGGCTTGACCCCCCCAAATATCATTGTTACCAGAAATTACGCTGTTCCACCATTTTGCTGATCTTGGCTGATTTTGAAAAGGGAAGCAAGGGTGAGACCTGGACAGTATTTGACTGGGAGATCATCAGGAAATGAAAGGGCTGGGGCTAGATTGACTTTTGAATTGAATTGCTTTGAATTTAGATACAACAAACAAGCAAAGCAAACGAAACCCAGCAGTTTCCTGTGGCAGACCAGTTCTACATTGTTGCCAAGAAAATAGATCTAAACAGCTGTACGAAGTCATCAGCCGTTGCTCTCAGTTTAAAGAAGACTTGATTTCATGTAAATAGACGGAGAATGGAAATCTCCTAAAGAGAGAAAGTGCCTTCATGTCCTGTCTTGTTATGGTATATCTGAAGGAAGGGATTTTTAATTGTCTGGAGCCGCCAAATTTTATTTCTGGGATATAAATCTCAGTTAAAGAAAGTTTCTGGCTCTACGTATGGGGAACTGGAGACCCATCCCTGGCGTATACACCTGTGCAATAGTTTGTTATGCTCCCTCTCCTCTCTCAATTTCTGGGCCTATCTCACTGTAATCAGACTTCATAGACAAACCATCATCATCAGATTGAAAAAGATGCCAGGGGATGAGCGGGATGAGCACACTGGAACACGGCAGCCTGATTGATGGCTGCTTTGATGTTTAAGAGCAACCTCAATGGAAGCACAAATTCACTTTTATTCCTGTTTCAGTTCACCTCCTAACAATGCTGGCACCAGAATTGCTCTGCTTACAACAGCTTCACAAATCAGAGATCATTAAAGGCTTATTTGTATATCTAAGTGGAATTGCCTTTACTCTCTTCTACACCACCAGCATGTTTTAACGGCATGGCTGGTACAATATTGAGGTATGCAAAGGGGAGAATACAAACATCCTAATAAAACTAATAAATTAGGCTGAATGTAATTATCCAAGCTGGAACTGGGCCAGAACACTTAGGCAAATCCTTCTTTAGCAGAAGAAGCCCTCCGAGGTATGATCACTTCAGGAGGAAGCATGGCTGTTAACAAGATATTCAAAAAGGAGAAGTCAGTTCCAAAGATAGCACCGTTCTTGTACTGCCGCAGAACTCATATTTACAGGAGATGGTAATATTTGTTTCTTTCGTCAGGGCTCAGCAAGGTCAGATTGGGCTAAACGCTCATTACCATTTAGGCAGGACACCCCACAATCTCTTTTTTGGGGAAAGCCAAGTTGTAATGAGGGGTCCTCTCTGCTCTCTGTGCTTGGGTGTTTTCTTGCAGACGTTTCATTACCCAAACTAGGTAACATCATCAGTGTTAGTTTGGGTAATGAAATGTCTGCAAGAAAGCTCTGAGAGCACTAAGGAGTCCTCATTTCAACCCCGAGTTACAAATATTCTCCTTTATTGGTAGGACAAATTGCTTTTTCAATAGTAACACAGGGTCAGCATTACTATTAAGTAAAATGAAACCGTGATTTTTTAATTTATTTATTTTGTCAAGAACGCATTAGATAATATATATAAGTATAAACATGATTTGAACACATGAAATGAATAAAAATAAAAGGGAACATTAGGACAGGGACGGTAAACACGGTGGTGCGCTTAGGCACGCCCCTTAGAGAAGTCTTAGGAATGGCGTGAGGTCGATAGTAGACAGTCTAAGGTTAAAATGTTGGGGATTTGGGGAAGAAACCACAGAGTCAGGTAGTGCATTCCAGGCATTGACTACTCTGTTGCTAAGTCATATTTTCTGCAATCGAGTTTGGAGCGGTTTACCTCAAGTTTGTATCTATTGTAAGCTCATGTATTGTTGTGGTTGAAGCTGAAGTAGTCATTGACATTATTTTATTTATTTTGTTTATTTTATAATATTTATTTTATTTATTTTATAATATTTATTTTATAATATTTATTTTATTGACAGTAGTAAATCTCCCAGAACGAAGCTAGGAAACCAACCATTTCTATTCCATAAGGAGTTTTGAATGTCTAGTTCAGCAAATAGAGGGGATGCATTCTCTAAGGGGGTCATTGGTTGCAGGTTGTATGCCATTGGTCAAAAGTGGTGATGGGTGTGGCTAGATCCCAAGTGGACACCGCTAAATATATATATATTGGTTTGAGCACTCTTTGATTTTCTCTTTATTACATCTGCTTTCTCCCTCTCCCTCTGTCAAGTTGCCTTCTTTCTTCCCTTCCACACAGCAGGTAGGTAGGGAATTGACATGTTTTTCATGTGTGAGTTCTGAAGAGCTCATGTGCCCGGGGAGAAGATCATATGGTAAGACTGATAAATTTTATGTTTATCATTTTTTTAAGGAATGCTAATCCCACACTCATATAAAACTGGACAAATATTTTCACCGAGCTACATAACTGCAATTTTTTAAAAATTAGATATATCATTTTACTGTCCTATTGTTTTTTCCCCTTTCTCAATGAATTGTTTTGATAAAGTATATGTGATCAGCTTTTGGGACCTTCCGACAGGCAAAGTCAATGAGGAATCCAGATTTGCGTAGCGACTGTGTTACTGATTTAATAACCGCGATGATTCACTTAACAACAAGAAAGGTTGTGGCAATGGGGCAAAACTAACTTAGCAAATGTTTCACTTAGCAACATAAATTTTGGGCTCAATTGTGGTCATAACTCGAGGACATATGCATATACATACATTTCGTCCATTTATGTTGAAGAGCCAAGAAAAAAAAATTATAGTATTTATGGACTGTAATTATGGTAATTTGAAATGAGAGTTATCAGTCACAAAACCCTGCCTTCCTCTCATTTGCCCTTATATGAAAAAATGAATCTCCCAAATCTTTCTGAATTTGGCTTGAATGTGGCTTGGCCCAACTTATATCTTAACAGTATTCAGAATCCACTGAAGAATTGTTCATGTTAAAATATAGGTAAAAAGCAAACACCTTCATTAAGCCGTGGGGGCACAGTGGTTAGAATGCAGTACTGCTACAGGCTAATTCTGCTGACTGCTGGCTGTTAGCAGTTTCACAGTTGGATTCTCACCGGCTCAAGGTTGACTCAGCCTTCCATCCATTCAAAGTTGGTAAAATGAGGACCCAGATTGTTGGGGGCAATAGGCTGACTCTCTAAACTCCTTAGAGAGGGTTGTAAAGTACGGTGAAGTGGTATATAAGTCTAAATGCTATTGCTATTAAGACTATTTTACAGACTATCTCCATGTTGTGATTAGCAAGTCAGCCTCTGGAGCAAGCTACTAGCATGAGGACAGATATATAATTTCTACAGATGAAGAATGCTCATACTATGTGAGCAAAAAGCGGAAATCTGTTATACAGGTAGTCGTCAACATACAACACTTCATTTAGCGACTGTTCAAAGTTACAACAGCACTGAAAAAAGTGACTTATGACCATTTTTCACACTTATGACAATTGCAGCATCCCTATGTTTGCATGATTTACATTTGGATCAGAGGTGGGTCCCTAACGGTTCGGATCGGTTCTACCGAGTAGGTAGTAGGCCGCTGGTGACGTCACGGAGCCGGTTCTGTTGCTCCATGGGCGTCAACATCTTGTTTGGGGATTTTTGTAAAAAAAAAATGGATATTTTTTTCTTCTGTGCACGCGCAGAAACCGAGTTTTCGGCACTGCGTATGTGTGGCTATCCTGTTTTTGCCCTTTTTTTAAAAAAAGTTTTTTAAAAAACAATTTGGATTTTTTTTCTGCGCATGCGCAGAAGCAGAAATTCCAGCACTGCGCATGCATCGCCATCTTATTTTCGGCCTTTATTTTTTTTATTTTTC